>JARPMJ010003467.1:0-92319 GCA_033366665.1 Phoxinus dragarum | reverse complement strand
AAAAGTTCAAGGCAAATTTGGTTTCTCATGTCATGACCCCTTTAAAGTAGCATTGAATCATACAACTAGGATATATCACACGTGTTTGTTAAATGTTAATATGTTTAAATACATAAAATGAATTGAATATTTGGTTTATTTTTCCCTTTTTTTGTCAACCTTAAATGTTATTTCCATTGAGCGAACTAAAATAGGACACCACATTAGTCAGAGTAAAGTTGACAAAGATATGGCCAAAAAAACTATGACAAAAACTGTTTAAAAAACAAATAATTGTATATCACAACTCTGTGGGTGATAAATCTATAATCACCCAAATCAAAAACAAGCTGTACTATGGGCTCGTTTACGTGACAATGATTTACTAAAAATGGAAACGTGTTCCCTTTGCGTTTTTTGTGTACAGGCGACAATATTGTCAAAACTATCCCCATTCACAGGGATTTGCGAAAACGACTAAAAACCCTGTATTATTCATGCCAGGCCAGAAGTTGACGATGTCACTTTGTAAAGAAACCTATAGACTGAATATGTAATACGCATGTGCATGACGCCACGTTTTCACAAATTTGCGTTTTTGTTGTTTACACAATTACGCTATAGTGCAATAACTTGCACTTTGAAACTAATTTTCAAAAGCTTGCATTTTCAGGCCCCCAAAACTGTTGTCATGTAAATGAGTGTAAAGCTATCAGTTTTTATTTGAAAACGGTGTTGTCGTTGTAAACGGCACTTGAACCATTCAAGAAAATGATGCCGCTGATCTTGGATCAGTGAGAACTATCAAGGTTGTCCATTTTTCTGATTCTCTTCACATCCTCTCAAAGTCAACAAGGTCCACACACCCTTGTTGGTCCTCATTTGACTTTGACAAGCACTGAAATCAAGAACAAGCAAAGTGGGTCAATGTTCAAAGGCACCAGAAGTCAGGTCCATGTTAGACATCGGCCTGACAGCCCACCTATGGTGCCATGCTGGGCAACACGGTCAAATTCAGCAGGTTCACACTCCCCGAGCCCTTCCTGGGCCGAGCGAAGCTCTCCGCTGGGCCAACAGATGGAGAGGGCATCCGGTGTTGACAACCAAATGCTCTCATGGCAGTTGCTAGGTCAATGCGGTTGCATACGCAGGTGCGAGTTCTTGTGTGCGCTGATGGCACATGCATCCCTCATTCTCACCTGGTAGGACAGCAGATCACACCACTACAGGGCAATGACCAGGAATAATGCTTTTTTTGGAGGTGCTAAACTGGGGGAGGTGTGGAACTTTAATAAATGAGAGAAAAGAGTCAACATTTTACATTCATAAACTGTACAGAGTCTGCAGGCATCAAAACAGGGTCGGAAATGAACGGGGCTTGGGTCAAAAATACCATTAAAATGAACAATAATGCCCCCGAAATTCAAGATAAAGAGGCAAAAACTGCCCCTGCACAATTCAACTAAGCTATCATCATTCCATATTAAATTGAATGAAAAGCATTATATTTAGATCTGCTCAAGTTGCATCAGATATATTTTTATGCTTTTTTTTTTTTTTTTTCAACATTGAATATGTTGTCACACACATTTTTCTTGCCGTTATGAAGGCAAATGGCCAATAAAAGGCATTTACATTAGTCACTGCTGAATACGTCAACGTTTTGTTCACTGTCTGAATTCTGCACTCTTGCAAATCCTCTCATCATAAACAAAGTGCAAATACGATATAAGAGATTCATTTTGCAGTGTTAGGCGGCTTCAGTGATTGGAACGGGAGTTTTTGCGAGAAAGCAGAACTGAAAGTCACGCTAAACTAAAGTCATGAACCGCTTCAGTAATGGGAAACATTCTTGAAAAATCGTTAGATTATTCGAGGAAAATAATCGATAGATTAATCGATTGAAAAAAAAAAAAGTTTGTTCCAGCCCTAAAATAAACATAAATGCAATGTCAGATACAGCTTCTGTTCCACCTTTGCGGTGTAAAGATAACTTTTGATGTTGATATACAAAATTTTGGTTGCACTTTATTTTACAGTATGTGTATTTACAGTGTACTTACCTAAGAAAGTACTGGGTAATTTAAGATAACTACATGGGTTAAGGTTAGGTTTAGGGGGTAGGTTCAGGGTTAGTACTTAACTATTACCCAGATATTGTAATTACAATTATAATAATAAGTATATAGAATGTACATGGAGAACAGGACTGTAAAATAAAGTGCTACCAAAATTGTATCGGTAGCAATATACTATAGCATTCTGATTGAATGAAGTATTTGGTTATATTGGTTATACAATGCCTCTGTAGAAAAGTTAATTTCTGACCCTGTATTGAACGCAACGTCCTTGTTAGAAATGCTCTCTGTAACCGAATCCACAGGAGGGGAGGTTTTCCTGCAGGGCACGGCTGTGTGTAGACAGCAGGTGAAATGTCTGCCGCGTGTTCATCTTCACATGCCATCCACGCCTGGATTTATGAACATGTCAGGAGCAGCTGAAGCCGTGCAGGTCAGGTTGAAGGTTCAAAGTGGGCAGATTGAGGTGTGTTGACCACCTACTGACAGGCACAGATGCACCAGAGAACAATAGGACTGATGAGAAACCGCAACATCCTTTGAGGCACGGTGATAGGACACAACACAAGGAAGAACTGAAGATTGGCAACCTCAAAGTCTTTAAAATGGCCATTGATATGAACCCAATGTTTCTCAAAATGTAGTGTTTTTTCAAAATGTAGACTTTGTCACTTTGCTGCAGAAATGAATTATCCAGTGGCACTGAACTTCTGCTGGAGGCGGTTTGAAATGAAGTTCATAATAGCTGTTTCTGCACAGTGAGTCCTAATGGCCCATGTTAGCCACCGGTGTAATAGATAAGTGTTTGAATATGAGTGGATAGGAATTAAATTTCTTAACAAAAGCAGAGGATTCGTAGGAAGGAACATTCTGCTTTGTGTTGAATATTGAATGGAAAATGTCTTCACAAATTGGTATTTTGAGACTTGATGAGTCTTAATGAGTGTGATGTTTGAAATCCCATATTGTTTATATAGCTAAACCAGTAGACCGTGATGCTAGCAATGCTAACGTCATGAGTTTGACTACCAGGAACCTATAATGTATGCCTTGAATGCAGTTTAAAATCACATTTAAAATCAACATAAAACTGTCCACATTTACTCTCTTAAATGCAAGTCCCTATTCTTGTGAACAATTCACTAGTGAATTGGGGAAAAAACAAGGTCATAAAAAAATATTATGATTGTTCCACCATTGAAACTACTTTAAATTTCCGCTGTCATTTTCAAAGTCTCTTGTTTTTCAACTCTTCCCCTCCAACTACATGTAGTGGAAGATGTATGCTAAAAAATAGTATTAGAGAACAAAAAGTAAAAATGCTGCAGTAAAAACATTTAATTGGTTAACTGTAATTTACCCTTTACCCTTTAAATTTAACATTACATTTAATTTTACTGTAAACTACTGTTACAGTAAAATTAATGTACAACTAATTTATGTTTTGGTGCAAGTAAAAGTTACAAATTATTGTATAATTCATGGTGAAAAGCAGTAAAAGGACATCCCCCTGCGTGTCATCATATATTTTTATCTTATTCTTTTTAGAAATACATTTTTTACATGTTTCTTCTCATTCATGTACAACAGAGGGTTCCATTTTCAGTTATTTAGTTTCATATTTATTGAATTATTTTAGTGTATTGCATGTGTGTTAGCCTAACTGTGTTTTTGTCTTTATTGGCCATGCTATAAGGACATACCTTACCTATATTTATGGTGGTTATAAAGGTTATATAGTATTTTAAAGTAAAAATAGTTTAAGTAGAGTAGATAATAATATTACAAGTATAATATTCATAGTAATAATAATAACGCTATTTGGATTTGGTTACCCATTTTAAATGATACAGTCACCAATTTTGCCATTCCATATTACCTGAAGCATTGTCACCATATTTGTTTTACAGTGCATTAATTCAACCCTATAGCTGCATGCCCCCAACCAGTGATATTGTTTTTTGTACATTGTATCTTATGTGCATTTAGCAAAGTATGCATACTTTACACATTTGCATACTCTCACACCTTAAGAGGTTTTCTAGTAAGGCTGTTGCCTACAACACTTAGTGGTGGCAATACATTTTGTTTTTACTCACTGAATACTTCTCATTAAATTCTGTTTTACTTACACAACAACAAGCAACAGATAACACAAGTAAAATGAATTGCAAATGGATTTGACTCTAGAGTGTCTGACGAATATAAAAGTAAAAAATCAGCATTTTACAATGGGACTACAGTTAATGTTTTGGTTTATTGTGAGTCTATGAGTCCAGAGTCACAAGCTAAGAGCTCTGAAACGTCCACTCAAGTCCATCAGTCTGCCCTTCACAAACAGAAATGAGTAATACAAGCTGACATGAAGATGAAAATCAAGGCCTGAGACCCTTCAACCGTCTCACAACTAGAGGAAGCAGCCTGGGAAAAAGAACACAGAATTGACACTCAAAGACAGAAGCCAGCACTCTTCAGATGAGAGCCCTTTCTGGATCCATTGTGCTCTCTCTGTGTGTGTGTGTGTGTGTGTGTGTGTGTGTGTGTGTGTGTGTGTGTGTGTGTGTGTGTGTGTGTGTGTGTGTGTGTGTGTGTGTGTGTGTGTGTGTGTGTGTGTGTGTGTGTGTGTGTGTGTGTGTGTGTGTGTGTGTTGTGTGTGTGTGTGTGTGTGTGTGTGTGTGTGTGTGTGTGTGTGTTTGGGGGGTCTTTAAGCTGAGGGACAGTGTTTGGCTCACTTGCTGGGAAACAACACTTCAGCCCCACAGCTGCAAGCACAAGAGAACTCCAGCGCTCTGACATAGAGTTCAATAGCGGAGCGCTGGCAGCTAGAGATATGCTTTCACTGCAGGGATCACACACACTGGGAAGAATGTATTTTAAACTCTCGCTCTCCATACTATTCTCTCTCGCTCAGCATCTCCCCGTGCATAAACTTGAATAAACAGCCCTTGCTTTGTGGTTTGTTTTCTCATTTAATTCTCTGAATGAAATGCCATCACCAGGCGTTTTATCGCTGTGGTAACTGAGAAATTCAGCCATGTTGAGTCGGCGAGCAGACAATTGCACGGGCTGTGCTTGATTGCCAATTAATGAAATCATTCTTTATGGGAATGTTCAAAATACAATGAATGTCTGGATCGTTTTTTACTTCAAGGAATAGTTTCACCCAAAAAATACAAAAATTAAATACTCACCATCGTTTCATTCCAAACCTATGACTTACTTTCTTCTGTAATATTTTGAAACAATCAAAGTAAAAGTTTTGGACCCCATTGACTTTCATTGAATGGAAACTTACGGCTTAAAGTCTTTTTTTTTTTAGCAGAAGACAAAACACCATGCAGGTGAGTACACTGTAAAAAAATATTTGTGTTATAATAAGTGTTTTCCAAGAAAAGTCTTTCTACTTAAAAAATTTCACATTTAATTAAATCCCCAGAATAAATGTGTTACTCACTGTTTCTTTGTAAATGTTTGTGAAATTTACTAGCAATGTCTGAGTTTAAAATTCATTATACACCTTTTTTATTATTATTATCCATGTAAATAAAGTGAATAAAGCAAGTTTTTGGGAATGTTTATGTGCACACCAAACATCTGTCAAACGAAGGGCAACCCTTTACAATAAGGCTCTATTAGTTAATGGAATAGTTAATGAATTAACTAATAATAACTACATTTTGTTTTGTTTTGATTAATCTTTGTATAAAATAAAAATGTTCATTGTTCACTTTCATTGTAGTTGTTCACTCAGGTCCATTAAATAGTATTAACAGATACAACCTTTAATTTAATAAACGTATTAGTAAATGTTCAAATTAGAAGTATTTTCCATTGTTAGTTTAGTTCATATTGTAGTTTAAGTGAACCTTACTGTAAAGTGTTACCAAACATAGGAATTGTTTTCGTCTGCATATTTGCTTATTGGAAAACCAATGTATGTGAAACATTAAGGAGCATTTAAAACGCAACTCTTGAAATGAAATATGGGTATGGGTTCTTCCATCAGTGTTCCAGTATCATTTAAGCAGCATAATCAAACTGTCTTCACGGCTTAGAGATGAACGCTTTGACTGAACAACAATATGCCACTGTACACATTCACATGAGCTGAGACCAGACACTGTCCCTCTTGATGTTTGCAAAAAAAAAAACATGAATCTAATTTTGAATTATTTCTCTCTCTCTCTCTCTCTCTCTCTCTCTCTCTCTCTCTCTCTCTCTCTCTCTCTTGCTCGCTCTCTTTCTCTCTCTTTGTCTCTCTCTCTCTCACTTAGCTTTGCCATTAGAGCCATTTGCATGTAGCGGAGAAGCCATTAGAATTTTAATGAGGCTGACCCTGGAGGCAGGCCTTTGCTGGGTCCTCAAAAACACACACACATACATACCACACACACACACACAACAGCCCTGAGGCAGGAGCACTTAATGCTCTCATACATACGCACATCTAACCTTACAATCAGCGCCACAGAATAGAAATGTGAAAATGTCTGTTTTATTATATCGTTTTGAAAATCCACTGATCATCTCTCCCCTCTTCCAGCAAAAAGTCCTCTTGACAAGATCAAAACCACACACATCATTGTCTTGTCCATATAAGCATTATTGACCATGTATTTAGTGAAAAGAAAAATGAACATCGTTTTCATTTGGAGGGGCTGCAATGCACCTGATTTTCTGTCTCATTATAACATTAATCTTTCAAACCTCTCTCTTATGTGCTAATTATTCATTTTTGAAGGCTAAAATAATAACATTTAATTGCCTATTGCAGCACCGAGTTTGGAAGTTTCTGTTGTCTGAGACTCTGGAGAGACAGAAGCAGCTCTCGCTGCCTAATTAGAATCCTGGGGACTGAATGGTGAATGTGCGCAAAGTGGAGTTTTGGTTATCTGACACTAAAGACTGGTTATTAAAAACAGGTCATGTGGTTACGTCAGTGGGATATGGCTTCTGTTTGTTCTTGGAATGTTACGCAACACTGTTACTGGGACGTTTGACCCCTTTGAGAACGTCTTATGGTTGGCATTGACACGGGAGGGTGAATTCAACACATGACCTAATACACACTCGGTGTAAAAGGCCAAAGAACTTATTTTGTGACCGCTTTGTAATAAGATGTTTATGTCAAGGAGGCTTTCACAACTAAGCCCTTTAAAAAAAAAAAGTGTGCTTAATTGTATTGAATGTGCACTTGTAGCGTACTTCACATTTTAAAAAGACTTTATTTTACAGTGTCCACTTTTAACATATATAGGCTACTATAGTATTAATTGTAGTGAATTATGCAAAATTACACTGAAACAAAATCATATATAAATAAAGTTTTTTTTATATTGCTTTAACTCATCAAAATAAGTTAAGCAATATTCAGCTCTCTTTATTTATTATACAAGTTATACATAAAAATAATTTTAATGTAATTTCAGTTGAAATGACTTCAACCTAAAAATTTAAGGCAGCAACTTTTTTTCAGTGCAAATAATAATGAATCTAACCTTTTATATGTTATATACATGTAATATTACTCAGGACCTAAATGTATAAATCACACTGTAACAAGAATACCGTTACCTAAAGGGGTTTAACCTGAATATAATTTTATTTTTATTTTTAATTCCTTATTTTTTAATAATCTTTTGTCAAGGTTTAAATAAGTACACTTACTATGATATTTTGTGTTGACTAAAATACTAACGCACTTGTTGTGAAGTAATTGATAATAATTTTATCTGTAGTGTTACTTTGCATTTAAAGTCAAACATCATCATTACAAATGTGTCTAATTACGAATATATTTAAATGCGTAACATTCAAGTTTCAATAGAAATGACCTTCAAGTATATTTTAGTTTACTCATTTTCAGTACACTTGGTAGTACACTTTAACCACATTTCAAAGATAATAAAAAATAAGTATGAAATTGCACATAAAATGTGTCAAAAAAGCACTTGAAAGTTCAGCTAATTGCATTGAATGCAATAAAATTAAACTAATAGTTTAACTATTAACTATTGCATTTAACATGTAATTACGTGTCCAAAAAAGTGTATTCTTTTAAAGTATATTGTTTCCATAATAAATACTTGTTTTTTTTTTACAGCATTTCCTAAAGATTTCCTTTATGACTGAAAAATAAGTGTGGTTTTATTTTTCTTTATTATAAGCCCTTAATTCATAATGTAGTATATGTCAAGTCATTTAAAGGGACTAACTAGATCAAAGTGTCTGTATTTTCGTGTACAAGGCAGGTGTAAGCTAAGCAGCCATGCTAAAATATGAATGACGCGGGTCTGAGATATGCCGGGCTGTGAAATGAAGACGTCTAAGGAATAAAGCCAGAAGGAAACAGAACATAACACTTAGCGTGCGAGTGTGTGTGTGTATGTATCCGGTTTACGGTAGCATATGTACATACATAGTCGTCTCTCTGCGCGAGTAAGCCTGCACTTGCATATATGCGTGCATGTGTGTGTGTGTGTGTTTCAGCTTCAGGCAGAGAGATGATTGGCTCCCCCCTGAGGGCCTCTCTCTCCCTGCAGCATGTGGAAACCATGGCGCGTTGCCAGGATACAAGCCCCCAGTCTGTACTGACAAGTAGACATGAAGAGCAAAGATTAATTATTTACAAGCACACCCCTGTACGCTGTGACGACTTGCCACTTTTCCTGCACTAAATGTCACTATCTATGAAGCCATCACCCTTATTACTTATTTTATTTGGGTATTAATTCTGACCTCCAAACAGCAGCTTTGAAATCGATTGGCGGATACACATGCAGCCGAACAGTTTTAGGTTTAATTCCTTCACAGAGAGCGAAATGTATTATCTGTGGCGGTTATTGCTAATATAAGGCTGCTAATGATTTTTAAAACAATAGTTAGCAGTTCTGTAACCTATTGTTCTTTAACCGTACCAGTCCACTCAACGATACTCAGAGTTCATATATAATTCATGGCTTTTCTTCTCTCCTAAGTAAAAGATGTCCCTTCAGATCCATATTTACCAAGCACATTAAAAAGTTTAACGCTATTTGATGTCCCTTTTCCTGCACGCCAGCTGTCTAGTGAGCCATAAAAAGGCTTTTGTAGTACAGATAATGGTCAAACACACACACACACGTGGTGCCGGCCAGGACGTCTCGGCAGGTTTCGTGTTCCGTTCAGCCTGTGATGATTCTGGGAAGTGATGGCATCCGTGCCTCGGTGTGGGCCTTCCCTTTGTTATGCTCTTCCTCGGAGCCCTTACGCGCACAGCGGTGAAGCGCTTTATTTGCATTGGCTCTCATACATATTCATGCGAGCGGGGTCAGCTCACGTGGAGGGGAGAGATTTAATTGGGCTTTGGACGGAGAGGTTCCTGAGTGACAGGTGGAGGAGGAGGTGGAGTCCCGCTGCTTGCGGCATTACTGACCCTGGGCTGCTTTTCCTTTGTTTGACTCTTTCTGTGTAGAATTAGAAAGCCTTTCATCTAAGATAATATGAGAAATAATGGAATATCAATTTGCAGCACGTGTGGGACCACTGACAGATGCGCAAATTCGTCGTGAGTTTATGCACAGGATATATGCAAATACTGTATGTATAGAGCAAAAAAAAATAGGCCTACTAGATAGATAAGTATATGCAAAGAAATAAAAAGAAATGTATTTATATTATTTATTATTAGTATTATTAATATTGTATGCGTCACATATACAACTGTCTGTCACGATTCGGTGTGGCTTAACAACACGCACGGCACAAAGAGATTCAAGGAAGTAGTATTGAATAAACTCAACGATCACTTCAAGAAAACCACAGGAGATATAATAAGTCTAACCACACTTGAAGACCACTGAAACGCACAGCAATATTTAATGTAGCTGCGTCTCCGTTACTCTCAAAATTGCGCAAATTTAAATCGCGATTTTGGAAATACGGCCAACGAAAAGATGTCAATTTCGCAAAAACTCCCATGTGTCGCGAAAACGTTTTTATGCTCGCATAAGGGTGGTTTTTCAGGCAATTAGAAAAAGGAATATTTAGCAAAACCTCAATGGAAACAGTTTTTTCGCATTTACAGGTCACCTTGCGTACGTAAAGGTCGTTCTATTGATCGTTCTTTAAAGAACGGTGGTTTATTATGATTTCACGTTTCTAACTTTAGTTAGTGTTTAATGTTGCTGTTTGATCATAAACAACATCTGCAAAGTTACGACGCTCAAAGTTCAAAGCAAAGGGAGATATTTGCTTTTAAATAAATCGGTTATAAGGAATAAAACAAACGGCTGGTAGGGACTACACGACATTCCTCCCGGGGGTAGTGACATCACCCACCCTAGAATTTACATAAACCCCGCCCCCAGAACACGATTTATAGATTATCATGACAGAATATGCTAATCAACGACTAGAATATAGATAACTCCACATAAGCTACATAAATTCATCAACTAACCATCAGAAATGTCCTGTTGCTTCTACATGTTGTCACTTCTTGAGTCTCTCCATCTTTGTCTGACTCCGGTTTGAACATAAAAGGCTAAAAGTTTGTGAAATGTTCAGTGCATGTCTGTGTGAGGTAAAAGGACACAAGCTGTTGAAGCTCCGCCCTCTGTGCCGGGAGCAGCAGCTCATTTGCATTTAAAGGGGCACACACAAAAACGGTGCATATTTGCTCACCCTCAAATAGTGACAACTTTAACATGCTATATAAAACAATCTGTGGGGTATTTTGAGCTAAAACTCAAAAAAAATTTTGAGTTTTTGAGCTAAAACTTACATACACACTCTGGGGACATTAGAGACTTATTTTACATCTAGTGAAAAGGGCATTATACCACCCCTTAAAAGACTAGAATTACAGGAATACTGGATTCTAAACAACAAAGAAATGCCACAATTTATCAAGACCTCGAAGCAGATTTGAGGGAGAATCACCCAGAAACACCTCCGCTCCCAAGTATAAGAGGCTTCCCTTGCCATTAATGCCTGGATAACATGCCTACGTTTCCTTCGATTAAAAGTAATGACTAGTGCGGTGGCTGAGATATACGTAAAATTACCAACATCTGTTACCACGATTTTTGGAATGACTTATCACGAGAGGAAAAAATTACGCTTTAATCGACTTGTGTTGATGTGATTTCCACTGAAACAGGAAGATAGGGCGGGACATATCAAACAGCTCCTCCCCTTTTTTAAAATAGCCAATAGAGTTACGTTTATATCACAGCTTGGCCAGATCTGTTGAGCTCGGTAAAGCCGCAGTTTCCACGTAATCTCTAACCGTTTCTCCTCCTAATCTCCTCCATATCGCTTTAATACAGCAATCTGTTTAGTATTGTGACACTAACGTGAAACCAGACGTCATTCTCCCCAAAGAAAAGCATATTTACACTGACTGAATCGTTCCATATCCCCTATATCGTGCGCTATGTGCCATTCACCATGTAGAAATAGTCAATGTGTGAACAAATGACCGATTTCAGCTGCATCTTCACGCTTTAGATTCTAGAGAGCATATGATTGGACAGAAAACATGATGAGAAGCTGATGTCATCGAAATCATTGATCCATTATGGGGGAATGCCTAGTTTTGAATGCCAATATGTTCTAAATGTGAATCCTTTTATTGTTTTGGAGCACTAGCTTATGGATAACCTCAGGGCAAACCTATTCATACTTAAAGCCAAAAAGCTTTCATTTTGATTTCATGGGGACTTTAAACACGTAAACGAGACCGAACACTGAACAGAAAGAACTCAGGGCTTAAACACACAGGGAGAGGTAATCATCTGAACAGAAACGGTGCGTGGATCTAATAACAACCAAGGAAACTAACTAGGAACACAAAACACAGGCAAAACGGGAACAAAGTACTGACTGAAAATGAAACCAAACACCTGTGAAACAGAACTAAAAATAACCCTGACAATTACACAAAAGTTGTAGTAAAAAAAGTTTAGTAAAATGCCTGAGCTGCTCTTTTCTATACAATGAAAGTGACTGTCAAGTTCTACAACAATGTTGGCATTGTTAACTAAAAAGAAAACTATTAAAACAACATTTCCGTTAATTGAAATAAAGCTGAAATAAAATATAAATATTAGATTTAAATAAATATATATATTAGTAAATACTAGTACAATAAATAAATAATACTAAAATAAAATTGCTTAAAAAGAACAAAAAACAACATTAAATAACATAAAAATATGTGTTTATTAATTTTGCTCTACATTCCAAGTCTCCTCAAATCGTCTAGACTAAAAAATAAAGTCATTATTTTTCTGAAAATCTAGTTTGACAACAGTGGTCACCATTCTTCATTCTCCTCACACTCCTTTGTTCATTGGAAAACAAAGTCAAACGTATCCTTCAATCACATTTAAAAGACATGAGAGTGAATAAATGATGACAGAGTTGTCATTTTTGAATGAACTATTCCTTTAAAGTCTATTGACAACAATTCTTCTTTTTCCTTTTTTTTGTTAGAAAACAGTCTTATCACTATGACATTTCAAAGGCTCGTCCATCTCAATATCTCATATGATCTCACATATGAGACAAACAGCGTCTGTGCAGTGAGATACAATGCTGGCACTACTGACCTTTCAGAATGTGTGTGTGTGTGTGTGTGTATACCATGTGTAATATAAGCATGTGTACAGTTAAGTAGGCCAAATGCGGAAGAGATGGTCTACATTTTGACTTCAGGGATGTTGGAAGCATGCAGTGTTGCTCTGGTGTGTAATTTGTTATCGAAAGACGGACCTCTCCTCTTCTGATTACTGGCCTCTTGTATTCTGTCAGCCCCCCTATTCCCAGCAGAGATGTAATTGCACTGTTCTTGGTGAAGGACATGAGGCACGGAGAGAAATGTGCTGTTTATCAGGCCCTAGATTGTTCTGAATAATTGAAATTCATGTTGTGAGTCTAGTTTCAATAACATTGCAGGGCTGCAATTTGCAGTTCCAGTGGTTAGTCCTGAGCACTTATTTGTGAAATAACAATCACCAGTACTACCCACAATTAGAATGATTGTGTTCATAATTACTGACATTTCTGATTGAGCAAATTGGTGCAGAAATAATATTTCACAAACTCAGACACAGGGTTAAAAAATAAACTTAAAATTCGGTAACTCTCATGTCATTCCAAAGCTTTTTTTTCTGACGAACATAAAAGAAGAAATTTTAATCAACGTTTGGTAACACTTTACAATAAGGCCCCATTCGTTAATGCATCAATTAATATAACCAAACACATTTGAAAGTTTTTATTTATCTAAAAATACAACTGTTCATTGTTAGTTCACGTTAACTCAGGTCCATTCAAACTTTTGATTTTAATAATGTATTAGTAAATATTGAAATTCACTAACTAACGTTTTAGAAGTATTTTTCATTGTTAGTTCACGTTAAATGATGTAGTTAACTAACAAATGGAGCCTTGTTGTAAAGTGTTTCAACTGTTTTTGTCCATTAAATGCAAATTGATGAGTTGCAAAACAACATTAGACACTGACTTTCATTATGTGGACAAAAACACCCAAACTTTTTTGACAATTTTCGAAATATCTTCTTTTATGTTGCACAGATGAAATAAATGCACACAGGTTTGGAATTACATAAAGGAGACATAAGGACAGAATTTTCAAAGCACATGTTTTATTGTAACATTCTAGACATCCATGTGATTTTAATCACATTTGAATTTTTCTGCACCTTAAAGCGTTCTCTTCCTCGTCTCAACGTCCACTAGCGACAAATCACAAATCTTTTCTCAACCTGTCATACTTTTCCTGTCTATAGTTCGCAGTATTATGATACGGACTCAAGGCAATTTCATCCGCCCACTTCCATTCAGGCTCACGCAATTAGCAGCCAACTCTGATGAAAGAAAAATCTTTAAGGAGCGATTATAGCGATGGAATTTTATATTGGTTTTTAAAATCCAATTAACTTCTGAAAGCGTGTGACTTTTCGACAAATGATGTGTCGCCACAGTATTGTTGAAAAACACTGTGCGCCGTGATACTTGGCAGCTGTACAAAAAGCCTCTGACAGCTTCAGAAACGTCTCTGTGAGCAATCAAGTGCCTTGCGGAGAGAAACCTGAGCTTGCAATCTGTAGCCTTTTTGTGTCAGTTTAGCATTCAAGAGCCGCAGTGCATTATTGTAGGCCAGTGAAGTTTTCATATCACAATGCAAAACTATTTGCAATACACTACAAGTTAGTTTATATTTGACTAGTTTCAACGTTAAATAGTTTCGAATATATTAATGTAAGCATTGTAGTGAAAAAAGAAGTGTGCTTATTTGATTTATTGTGTGAATGTGCACTTATAGTTCTGTACTTTAAATATAAAAAATATTTTCTGGTATATATTTTTAAAAACTATACTTGCATATGATAATATTAATGAGATAAAACGTCATTTAAGTGAGTTCACTTTCATGATTATGCTTCTTAACACGCTTACATAAACTGCACTTTGTAATAATAATCGTGTTTTAAAGAAGTGCACTTATTTTGATGAGCGTATATGTAAAATACTGGATTATAATTTAAACTGTACACTGTAAAAAAATTAATGATCAATTAGTCATGACATGTTTTTAACTCATCAAAATAAGTTCAGCAATTTTCATCTTTTTTATGTTATACAAGATTCCACTCATTTTTTAACTCAGTTTAATGTCATTTAAGTCTAAATCCAAGTTGATTGTACTTAATTTAAGAAGCCACTTTTTTGTAATGTTACTTGATATTTAAAGGTAATGTTTTAAATGTACTAAATTGCAACTTCATCATACAAATATGTATTTACAAATATATTTAAATACATATGTTTCAATAGAAATGGCATTAAAGTATATTTTAGTTGAAATGCTCGTCATTCAGCGTGCAGAATTTAACCATTTCACAAACAACAGAAGTAATTATCAAATTACAAATAAAGATGTACTTAAGTAAAGGTCCAAAAAGTAGTCTAGAATTCAGCTATATTGCATTGAATATAAATGTAATTATAATACATTTTCCTTTAATTGTAAATAACATGCCATAAAGTGCAGGTTGCATCAAAAGTGTATTATCTCTGTGATTTTTAAGTATGCTGAAGTGTACTTTTTTCCATAAGGGGGAAACCTACAATAAGGTTAAATTTGTTAACATTAGTTTAATCAAAACGTAAGTATGACCAGCACAGCATTTAAGTGTTAATTTATAAATAGGCTACTATTGTTCTTTGTATACTATTGTTAATGTTATTGTTATCTAAATAGAAATATGTATCTCCCCCATCTGCTTGACATCAATTTCAGCACAATTAATTCTGCAACAACACTTAATTGAGGTTTGTCAAATGTAACAAGCAAAAACACACTGGGAAAGAAGACAGAAAGAGAAGTCTGGTGACCTTAATGAACAACACAAAGTTTTGCTGAAAGAGCGGCAAGGACATGAAAGCTGTAATCTTTTTTTGTTTTGGCTCTTCTCTTCGTCTGCCTCTTTCATCGAGGCATTACAAAGGAAGTCAGTAAAGAAAAACAACACATCAATAAAAAATATCAGTGGTAAAAAAAAACAGTTAATTACTACAGCCTTGTAGTTGTACTCTCTGGAGTTGTGCTGTCAGATTTTAGCAAGTTCACCCAAGGCATGAATGCTAACATCAGGAATAAAACTTTAATTTCTCCTGAAAACAAGCGCAAAAGTTTTTTTCATAAAAATAGCATTATTACCAGCATTTTGAGGGACCCTAATTAGAGCAAGATAAATACATTAGAGAATTAAAGTGTCAAATTACAACTTTCTTGTATCTATTTTAAGGCACAATCTATTTTCATTTTTGAGTCAAGTGTTTAATTAGATATATATAACAACTATTTTATATAAGTTTCAAGATTCAATGCAAGAACTCATTCTTTAAGTCAGTTTAAAGTAATTTAAGTTGAAATGACTTAAACATCCAGGTTGATTGTACTTAATATTATAAGCCAGCAACTTTTTCACAGTATAGCCGCGTTTCCACCGCGAGAACTTTCCCCAGGAACTAGGAACTTTGGGCTGGTACTCGGTGTGTTTACACCGCAGGAACCAGGGTCTAAATGAAGTTCCAGGTAAATATTTCCCCCTCAGAAAGTCCCTGCTGGCGAGGTAGTACTTTTTCAAAGTTCAGGAACTTTCGGGGGTGGGACTTGTGCGCTGAACGTGCTGATTGGTTGTGTTCACGCCGCATATTGACTGGAGGGACTCCACGCAGCATTCTATTTTAACCGGCATTTTTAAAAATCTATTGCGGTTCGTGGCTTCATGCATTAAGAGTTGTCTGTCTGCAAATATGGAATTTAATTATAAAAAAACACTGGACCGACGACGAGGTTCAGGCTTTATTACGCGTATTTGTGTAACAGGAAATTTTCTGCGCGTTCGTCCCAGCCGTCTCACATTCAATGTCCGCAATACATCACAAACAACTGCAGCACAGTTTGAATCTCCTCCATACTTATTATAAATGTGGCGCTCAAAACTGATTACTGTGCGTCGCAGACTGGGAGGAGCAGTCGCGCGCAGTTTATAATCTTCCCGGTACTTTAGACCGCGGTGTAAACGCAGAAAGTAACCGGTCTGGGGCAAAAAAAGTTCCTGGGAAAAAAGTTCCTGGGACAAATTGTTCCGGGTAATTTCGGTGGAAACGCGGCTTATGTGTGTGTTTGTGTGTTAGATGTATGTAGGCCTATATATAAAATAAGTATTATACTATAAGTATTAAAATCATATATATTCTATTTTTTAAATATTTATTTTCTAGAAAGTACATTTTTGCCATTCGCTTTCACTGTCCTTGAAATGAAAATACTGGCATTAATGTGATTGCCATTATATAAATATGTATTATAGTGAGACATTGTGTAATACACATCTAATTCACTTATTATTACAATGTAACGACACAGTTGCTATTCACTCTGATTTAAAGAGTTTCTTTCTGAATGAAGAAAATAGGCTTTTTGGCTCACCGCAGTGATGTGAGCACTGAATCAATGTCCCGAACCGCCGGCATAATAGGAGGGAAACAGGCGTGTGTGTTGGGAACGGGGCAGGAACAGAAGCCAGCACAGGACTGCATTAGCATACTCCCAAACAGGCTGTTAGCTGAAGAGGGTTTTAATTAGCTATTTTCCCCCTAGCAAATGAGGAAATTATCGACCGAGCAAAACAAGCCAGAGACAACTGGCCCGCCACCAATAAACACATGGGCTGGTACACACGCGCACATGCACTTAACATGCACGACGAGCCCGTGTGGCAGGCCTGCACATGCACATTAATGCCGCATACACACATACAATCATAATAAATGGCTCCGATGATGAGTGAAAAAGCTATCATTAGTTTTTTCATTCTCTCTCTTGTTCCCTCTATAAACTTTATATTAAAGTGTGGCACTAATGCTCTCTCCAAGTGTTTAATGGATACTTTAGGAGCACAGATCTCCCCATAAACATAAACAGGCACAACAATGTGTTTATTTACTAACACAGCCCCCTCTTTGTAGTAAGACTTATCAAAGGCTTACTTTGGTTATAATTGCATCCTCGTCATGCTTGCTTACTTCAGTGGTGGCATTAATATTTAAATGAAAAGACCCATGCTTGCCCTACGGTCTACTGAGGAAGTGAAATCTCTTCTCTTTACTCTCGAGACTGGAAGCCTTTCACAGCTCTTGCATCTCAACTGGTGAGCTTCAGCATTCATTTAGGTAACTAGTTGCTTTACTTTCACTGTAATTTTTACTAAATATAATTTAAATAAAATATAAATATAATATTTTAGTAAATTTTATTTCCATCCCATCCATCTTCTTCCGCTTATCCGGGGCCGGGTCGTGGGGGCAGCAGTCTAAGCAGAGATGCCCAGACTTCCCTTTCCCTAGCCACTTCCTCTAGCTCTTCCGGGGGACACCGAGGCGTTCCCAGGCCAGCCGAGAGACATAGTCTCTCCAGCGTGTCCTAGGTCTTCCCCGGGGTCTCCTCCCGGTGGGACGTGCCTGGAACACCTTCCAGGGAAGGCGTCCAGGAGGTATCCGGAACAGATGCCCGAGCTACCTCAGCTGACCCCTCTCGATGTGGAGGAGCAGCGGCTCTACTCTGAGCTCCTCCCGAGTGACCGAGCTCCTCACCCTATCTCTAAGGGATCGCCCAGCCACCCTGCGGAGAAAGCTCATTTCGGCCGCCTGTATCCGGGATCTTGTCCTTTCGGTCATGACCCAAAGCTCATGACCATAGGTGAGAGTAGGAACGTAGATTGACCGGTAAATCGAGAGCTTCGCCTTGCGGCTCAGCTCTTTCTTCACCACGACAGACCGGTACATCGACCGCATTACTGCTGAAGCTGCACCGATCCGTCTGTCAATCTCCCGTTCCATCCTTCCCTCACTCGTGAACAAGACCCCAAGATACTTGAACTCCTCCACTTGAGGCAGGAACTCTCCACTAACCTGAAGTAGACAAGCCACCTTTTTCCGACTGAGGACCATGGCCTCGGATTTGGAGGTGCTGATTCTCATCCCAGCCGCTTCACACTCGGCTGCAAACCGTCCCAGTGCATACTGAAGGTCCTGGTCTGATGGGGCCAACACGACAACATCATCCGCAAAGAGCAGAGACGAAATCGTGTTGTTCCCAAACCAGACACCCTCCGGCCCCTGGCTGCGCCTAGAAATTCTGTCCATAAAAATTATGAACAGAACCGGCGACAAAGGGCAGCCCTGCCGGAGTCCAACATGCACCGGGAAGAAGTCTGACTTACTGCCGGCAATGCGAACCAAGCTCCTGCTTCGATCGTACAGGGACCGGACAGCCCTTAGCAAAGGACCCCGGACCCCATACTCCCGGAGCACCCTCCACAGGCCGCCACGAGGGACACAGCCGAATGCCTTCTCCAAATCCACAAAGCACATGTGGATTGGTTAGGCAAACTCCCATGAACCCTCCAGCACCCTGTAGAGGGTATAGAGCTGGTCCAGTGTTCCACGGCCCGGACGAAAACCGCACTGTTCCTCCTGAATCCGAGGTTCTACTATCGGCCGTATTCTCCTCTCCAGTACCCTGGCATAGACTTTCCCGGGGAGGCTGAGAAGTGTGATCCCCCTGTAGTTGGAACACACTCTCCGGTCCCCCTTCTTAAAAAGAGGGACCACCACCCCGGTCTGCCATCCCAGAGGCACTGTCCCCGACTGCCACGCGATGCTGCAGAGGCGTGTCAGCCAAGACAGCCCTGCAACATCCAGAGACTTGAGGTACTCAGGGCGGATCTCATCCTTGCCACCAAGGAGTTTTTTGACTACCCCGGTGACTTCAGCTTGGGTGATGGACGAGTCAACCTCCGAGCCCTCAGCCTCTGCTTCCTCAATGGAAGACGTGACGGCGGGATTGAGGAGATCCTCTAAGTATTCCTTCCACCGTCCGACAACATCCCCAGTTGAGGTCAACAGCTGCCCACCTCCACTGTAAACAGCGTTGGTGGGGCACTGCTTCCCTCTCCTGAGTCGCCGGACGGTTTGCAAGAATCTCTTCGAGGCCAGCCGATAGTCCTTTTCCATGGCCTCACCGAACTCCTCCCAGGCCCGAGTTTTTGCCTCCACAACCACCCGGGCTGCAGTTCGCTTGGCCTGCCGGTACCCGTCAGCTGCCTCAGGAGTCCCACAAGCCAACCAGGCCAGATAGGACTCCTTCTTCAGCTTGACGGCATCCTTTACTTCCGGTGTCCACCACCGGGTTCGGGGATTGCCGCCTCGACAGGCACCGGAGACCTTACGGACACAGCTCCGAGCGGCCGCTTCGACAATGGAGGTGGAGAACATGGTCCACTCGGACTCAATATCTCCAGCCTCCCTCGGGATCCGGTCGAAGCTCCGCCGGAGGTGGGAGTTGAAGATCTCTCTGACAGGAGACTCGGCCAAACGTTCCCAGCAGACCCTTACAGTACGCTTGGGTCTGCCGAGTCTGTCCAGCTTCCTCTTCCGCCATCGGATCCAACTCACCACCAGGTGGTGATCAGTTGACAGCTCCGCCCCTCTCTTTACCCGAGTGTCCAAGACATACGGCCGCAGGTCAGATAAAACGACCACAAAGTCGATCATCGACCTACGGCCTAGGGTGTCCTGGTGCCACGTGTACTGATGGACACCCTTATGCTTGAACATGGTGTTCGTTATGGACAAACTGTGACTAGCACAGAAGTCCAATAACTGAACACCGCTCGGGTTCAGATCAGGGGGGCCATTCATCCCAATCACGCCCCTCCAGGTAACACTGTCGTTGCCCACGTGGGCGTTGAAGTCCCCCAGTAGAACGACGGAGTCCCCAGTCGGAGCACTTTCCAGCACCCCTCCCAGAGACTCCAAGAAGGCCGGGTACTCTGCACTGCCGTTTGGCCCCCAACCCGTAGGCGCAGGGAAACGACCCTCTCGTTCACCGGGGTAAATTCCAACACATGGCGGCTGAGTCGGGGGGCTATGAGCAAACCCACACCAGCCCGCCGCCTCTCACCATGGGCAACTCCAAAGTGGTGAAGAGTCCATCCTCTCTCAAGGAGTGTGGTTCCAGAGCCTAAGCCGTGCGTAGAGGTGATACCAACTATCTCTAGTTGGAACCTCTCAACCTCACGCACGATCTCAGGCTCCTTCCCCACCAGCGAGGTGACGTTCCACGTCCCTAGAGCTAGTTTCCGTGTCCAGGGGTCGGGTTGTCGAGGCCCCCGCCTTCGACTGCCACCCGATCCTCTAAGCACCGGCCCCTTGCGGCCCCTCCTGCAGGTGGTGAGCCCACGGGAAGGCGGCCCCACGTCGCTCCTTCGGGCTGAACCCGGCCGGACCCCGTGGGGGGAGGCCCGGCCACCAGGCGCTCGCATACGAGCCCCAACCCCGGGCCTGGCTCCAGGGTGGGACCCCGGCTGCGCCATACCGGGCGACGTCACGGTCCTCGATGTATTTTTCTTCATAAAGGGTTTTGACCGCTCTTAGTCTGACCCGTCGCCTAGGACCTGTTTGCCTTGGGAGACCCTACCAGGGGCATATAGCCCCGGACAACATAGCTCCTAGGGTCATACGGGTACTCAAACCCCTCCACCACGTTAAGGTGGCAGTTCAAGGAGGGGATTTAATTTATTACAATTAAATTACAACTATACTGTGACTTCAGGTGCAAGAAATTACTCTGCATTACAGTAATATCGTGTATATTTACTGCAGGTGCTACTATGTATTTAAAAAGTTCACTTTGTAATCAAACTAAAAGTTATTCTTTAAAAGTACACACTGTTGTATTATGATTCATTTCATTATGTTTTAAAGAAGTACACTTATTTTGATGTGTTGACTGACATACTAAAGCACGTATAATTTGAATGATAGTGTGTTATTCGACATAAAAAATTAATAAATGTACTAAATTGTAACTTAATATATTTAAATGTACATTTAAAGATGCAAGTCAATGAATAATAAAAAAAACACTATAATTGCATTTAATATAAATTCACACTTTAATTTATTTGCAATTAACATGCAATTAAGTGTCCGAAAACAGTAGTTTGCACTTTGTTTGAAGGATATTAATTCTAATATAATAAGTAGTCTTTTTAAAAGTATGCTAAAGTATACTTTTTTTTTCACAAGGGACTATTAGCTATGAGAGCTTGGAGGAAAATGAATGAAAATAAAATAAAATAAAAGCCAACATAAACACAGATGAAACACAAATGAAACAAATATTATCACACAACGCAGCATTTTTGCTTTTTTTTTTTTTATAATTTGCCTAACCTGCATTGATTTTGCTGTACATTTCTGAATATTTTTATATATAAGAAATTACAGTTAAAATTTTTTTTACAGTGGGTTATAAAAAACAAGAAACATAAAAATAGGCCAAAACGACAGTGACAGTGGAACTTGATGAATATAACTTTTTGACTAAAATATTCATAACTATTATTATAAAGTGTTTGCAGAACATTTTCCATCCGACTAATTATTGACACATATAGCAGGGCTGTTATTCTGCCACTTGTACGTTTCAGAAGACCCAGAAATATCCAAAAGAAAAACATGCCACTTCATTCCAATGAGACCTCGTCATGTTTAATATTTCACAACCTTTCTTTTCCCCTCCACCGATCCTGAAAATCTTTGTCTTGTTTCTGTCTTCCCGTGTCTTTAGGGAGGCCTTTTCTGGCATGGTTTCAAGGAGGATGAGAGGAGAAAGGAAGACAGAGCGAGATGCAAGAGTTCCACCAGTAATTGGAGACTGGGCTGGAGCTGCGAGCAAGGCCTTCACTCCTCCGTGTCTCCCATCAGCACTGACCTACAAACGGCCTGCCTTTCCCTCCCTGGACGCCAGCCAGAGTTCACCTGCTTCACTTCATTCCCATCCCCCCTTCCGCATTTGAGGGTCTGTGACTTATCACAGGGGGTTTAGGAAAGGCAGAGGAGTGCAGTGGCGGCCACATAACCAAAGAATCCACGGAAAGGCGAGGGAGTAAAAAGAGAGATAAGTGTTGTAAGTATCAAGAGAAAAGGTTGGAAAGGTTTTCAACAATGAAACTCATTGGCTTTCATTTGGTTAAACAAAAAGATAATTTTGTCATAATTTACTAACCCCCTGTCATTCCAACATATCATCCTTTTCTCTTGTTTTTTATTAAACAAAAAAGAAGAAAGGCAGAATAAATGTGTAGCTCTTCCCAATCAATGAAAGTGAAAACTTCAAAAAGGACAAAAGGCACCATACAAGTATCATAAATTGCTTCTTAAAGTATGGTCATGTGACACACAAGAACTAATGATGTTTAGAATCAATAAATTATTTGATTGAATATACAGCAATATTATTGATTTGCCTGCACTGACTCTATCGGATGAGAACTGAGCTGGATGATGACATCACTGTTTTATCCAGAGCTGCTTTATGGATTAATTGAATTCATTCCATAATTGATTTTTTACAGAGTTATTGAACTGAATCAACTCTGAACTGATTTCAACTAAATAATGACTGTGTACTATTGTGCGGTATTTGCTATATATTCAGTTTATAGCTGCTTTACAGCAGAATTTAATTCTGTTTGCGTCACTGAATTGTTATTTTCCTGTTTATCACTGCAAAACAATCTGAAACAATCTTGAAACAATCTGTATTGTATTAAGTGCTATATAAATAAAGGTGGTTTACTTGATCCAATATAAATGATTTTCAATGATACCAAACATTTTTGTTCTAATATTCTTTTACTTTTGCGATTTTGTTCTTTTTTTCTGAGCTTTGCAGTAAAACTCACTATCCACTATTATATGAAGAAAATGCCTTTGAGTTTGACATTTTGCTTAATATCACATTTTGTTTCCCAGGCGAATATAAATATATATAAATAAGGCTGAGTAAATACTGACAAATGTATCATCTTGTGTGGAAATGTTTGAGACAAATTAAACCCAATGAGTTTTACTAAACATTTACCTTTTCTCTTTTAGAAATAATACTTAAACAGTATATAGATAGTGGCAAAATTGTATCATTGAATAAACTCTTCCCGTTAAAGCCGCAGTCACAGACTTCAAGGACGCAAAATTTCTTCGAATGCTACAACGGTCATAATAGGCCCTATGCACCGCTGCACTACTTCCTGAACTTGTGCAGGCATCTTTGTTTCCTGTCTGCCAGGATTGGCCAAACTGATTAATCCAGGTGTGTCTGACCAACAACAATAATCAGACACACCTGGATTAATCAGTTTGGCCAATCCTGGCAGACAGGAAACAAAGATGCCTGCACAAGTTCAGGAAGTAGTGCAGCGGTGCATAGGGCCTATATGATATCACACTCTGCTGCATCTTTTTTTAAATACATTATATTCAACATATCTATTAGTAAAAAAAAAGTAACTCAGAAATGTAGAAGTATACAGTCTACTCCTCTTTCCTGCAAAATTACACATTTGCAGCTTGTTCTTTTAAGACTAAGAGGTCACAACGTGACATAGTATCTTGTATTGCTTTGACTGAATTCACAGCTCAGAGTTTGACCTTTGAATCTCAGAGAAATGTAATACTTTTTCACAATTCACATGATGTGAATGGAAGTCAATGGAACGAAAAGTGGACTGTAAAACAGTAAATAAGACGAAATAAATCTAACATGAGTCACCAAATTAGATGTGTTGACTTCTGAATCACTTCAATAGCCTTGAAAGGCACTTATTTCAAAAGGAAAGTTTGAAGGTTTGGCAAAAGTAAGAACCCTTTTTATGAAACTGATGTAATTGGTCTCATGTAGCACCGAATCACTTGTGATCAAAAGCAACGCAGCACAGGCTAAAGTATTTGCTGTGGTCTTGTTGAACAGTCAGCTCTTGAATTCTTAGGATAATCAGACAGCAGAATATCTATGCGCCTCCTCCTCTGCTTTCTGTTTCAGCACAGTTTTAATTAGCAGAGCCAGACAGGAGAGAGAAGGGCAGCAGTAGCTTCCATTAGAGAGGAAAAACGTGGAGAGATACAAAGAAAAAGAAAGGGATGGAGCGAAAGGAAAGAGAGAGAACTGCTGCTGTGCTTCCCCTGGTCAATTAGAGTTGCCAAAATGAGAGAGAGAGAGAGAGAGAGAGAGAGAGAGAGAGAGAGAGAGAGAGAGAGAGAGGAGAGAGAGAGAGAGAGAGAGAGAGAGAGATTGGGAACTGAATGCTGGTGAGGGAGAGGCGGTGTATCGGCCCCATAACTATCTCCTGCATTTTAATTAGCTGAGTGAACAGTCCTCCACGGGATACTCCACATACCGACCCATCACCATGACAGCCACAGAACAGCGTTCCGGGTAGCCAGACACGGTAGGAATATTTAGCTAACAAATTGAGTGCCAGGCTGAGTGTTTGACTCCATCTCAAGGCGGTGGTTTCCCTCCAGTTAATGACCGATAGGACTAAAAAGAGACCCAGACTGTTTGAAAAGTCTCCAAAACCATCACTGCGCTGTGCCAAAGTGGAAGTCATTTAGTACCTAATCACATTGTATGGTTGTACACATCTATCATTTAAAAATTACTAACATTTTAGTTATATTACAAGTTATATTAAAAATTACAAGATTTCAGTTATAAATTAGCGTTAATATTGATAGCATCACTGGTAGCGTCGTTGCTAACTTACTGTCCATCTGTTTAAATGGCGAATATATCAAATGTAACGTTATGTTGTCTACCTTTTGGTGCAGGTGAGGACACATTCGAGCTGCAGGCGGTGCAGTCCTGAGCTGGAAGCTGTAGAAAAGCAGATCCGCGACCTTCTAGAGAGACAAGCCGAGCTAAGAGACCGGCGTTTAGCTCTTGAAACATCTCGCGTCGATGCACACAAATCAGTTAATAATCCGCAGACTCCGATTGCGTCAACACCGTGCGTCTCTCAGCATTGGTCCCGTGCGCCAGGCGGTTCTCACAAGTTTCATACACCCCGGCTCCGAGGCGCCGTCACGAAGCTTGGGTTGTTTCGCAGCGGAAGACGCGAAGAATCTCTCCGCCCCTCCCGGTTTTCGAGATTTCCACTCAGAACCGCTTCTCCCCTCTTCGCGAAACGGAACGCGATGCTGTGATTATCGGCGATTCAATTGTTCGGAACGTCCACGCTACGTCAGGTAAAAGTAAGGTGCGTAGCCACTGTTTTCCTGATGACCGTGTTTCTGATATCGCTGCGCGAGTACCCGAGATCTTGAACGGTGACGAGCGCGTCGGAGCTGTCGTCTTGCACGCAGGAGCGAACGACGTCAGGCTGCGGCAGACGGAGGTTTTGAAAAAGGATTATAGGAACCTAATCGAGACGGTACGCACCGCATCGCCTGAAATAACGATCATCGTGTCTGGGCCGCTTCCCACGTATCGACAAGGGCATGAGAAGTTCAGTAGATTATTCGCGCTAAATGAATGGTTAATGTCATGGTGCAATGAGCAGAAACTGCTCTTTATAAATAATTGGAATCTATTTTGGGAGCGTCCTAGGCTCTTCCGCGCTGATGGCTTACACCCAAGTAGAAATGGAGCGGATCTTCTGTCGGATAACATCTCCAAGACGTTAAAGACCGTTTGACTAGTTACCAAAAATCCAAATCACAGTCTCTGCTGCACCAAATTAATTGATATAAATACTAGTGTAGAACATTTAATAGAAACTGTGTCTATTCCTCGTTTAGTGAGATCAAATAATAAATCTACTGTAGGATCTAGGAAAAATCTAATTGTTATTAAAACAGAAAATCTCGCTATTAGTGAACAAAAACAATTTCTAAAGCTAGGTCTTCTGAACATTAGATCACTCACACCTAAAGCAGCTATTGTAAATGAAATAGTCACAGATAATAGCATCGATGTACTTTGCCTTACTGAAACCCTGGCTTAAACCAAATGACTATTTCGGTCTTAATGAGTCCACTCCACCAGGATACTGTTATAAGCATGAGCCCCGTCTGATTGGTCGTGGCGGCGGTGTTGCAACAATCTATAGAGATATTCTTAATGTTACTCAGAAAACAGGTGACAAATTTAATTCGTTTGAAGTACTTGTATTAAATGTTACGCTCTTAGATGTAAGGAAAAAATCCCTATTATCTCTAGCCTTGGCTACAGTATATAGACCGCCAGGGCCTTACGCTGATTTCCTAAAAGAGTTTGCAGATTTTCTCTCAGATCTATTGGTCAACGTCGATAAAGCATTAATTGTTGGAGATTTCAACATACACGTTGATAACACAAATGATGCGTTAGGGGCTGCGTTTACAGATTTATTAAACTCCTTTGGGGTCAAGCAAAACGTCACCGGACCAACTCATCGTCTTAATCATACACTCGATTTAATTATATCATACGGAACCGATCCAACCGATATAGATATCATTCCACAAAGTGATGGTGTCAGTGACCACTTCCTGGTAACTTGTATATTACGGACTACAGTACTATGTCATACTGCGCCGCGTTACCGACCAGGCAGAACAATCCTTCCATCCACCATAGATAATTTCTCAAATTGCTTATCTGATTTGTCTCAGTTACTGCCTGAACCCAAACAAACAGACGAATTAGAGGAAGTAACTAGCACTATGAGCACCATTCTCTCTAGAACATTGGATATTGTTGCACCCATTAGATTAAAAAAGGTCAGAGAGAAAAGTAAAGCACCATGGTACAACAATACTACGCATGTTCTAAAGAGAGAAACCCGTAAATTAGAGCGTAAATGGAAACAAACTAATTTAGAGGTCTTTAGAATCGCGTGGAAAGACAGTATGTCACGTTATAAAAAGGCCCTAAAAGCGGCAAGGGCTGAGCATCTCCGCAAACTAATAGAAAATAACCAAAATAATCCAAGATTTTTATTTACCACCGTGGCTAGACTAATACATAAACAAACGTCACCTGACCAAAATATCCCGTTACAGTTTAGCAGTAATGATTTCATGAACTTCTTCACTGAGAAAATAGAAAGCATCAGAACCACAATTGTAAACACTCAATCTTCAATCGCGCCTTATAAATCAGCCTCAATTATCACCCCGCAAGAACAATTACAGCGCTTTACAACTATAGAACAAAAAGAGCTAAATAAACTTATCACTTCATCTAAAACAACAACGTGCTTATTAGATCCTATACCAACTAAACTACTGAAAGAAGTGTTACCTGTAGTGGAAGAGCCTCTTCTCAATATTATTAACTCGTCTCTATCTTTAGGTCACGTTCCAAAAACATTTAAACTGGCAGTTATAAAACCACTCATTAAGAAACCACAATTAGACCCACATAATCTAGCAAATTATAGACCCATTTCAAATCTTCCATTTATGTCTAAAATACTAGAAAAAGTTGTGTCCGCTCAACTGTGCTCTTTTTTGCAAGAAAATGACATCTATGAAAAGTTTCAGTCTGGATTCAGGCCGCACCATAGCACTGAAACTGCGCTCGTTAAAATCACTAATGATTTACTTTTAGCTTCGGACCAAGGCTGTATCTCAATACTAGTTTTACTTGATCTTAGTGCTGCGTTCGATACTATAGATCACACAATACTCTTAGATCGACTACAAAATTATACTGGCGTTCAAGGACAAGCATTAAGCTGGTTTAGATCATACTTATCTGACCGCTACCATTTTGTCTATTTAAATGGAAAAAAAAATCGATCATAACTTCAGTAAACTATGGAGTGCCGCAGGGATCTGTGCTAGGCCCTCTATTATTCTCAATATATATGCTGCCACTTGGAAATATTATAAGGAAACATGGAATTAGTTTCCATTGTTATGCTGATGACACTCAATTATATATTTCATCACGGCCGGATGAAAACGCTAAATTATCAAAATTGACAGAGTGTGTTAAAGATATAAAAGATTGGATGACGCGTAATTTTCTTCTATTAAATCCAGACAAGACGGAGGTACTACTCATCGGTTCAAAAAACCGCCCACAAAACCTCTCACAATACAACTTTAACATAGTAGGATGTCCTGCTACTTTATCCTCTACAGTAAAAGACCTGGGTGTCATACTAGACTGCGACCTGTCTTTTAAAAATCATATTTCATATGTTACAAAAACGGCATTTTTCCACCTTAGAAACATTGCTAAGCTACGTAATATGCTATCAGTCTCTGATGCAGAAAAAGTTAGTTCATGCATTCATGACCTCGAGACTAGATTACTGTAATGCTCTATTAGCTGGTTGTCCTGCATCCTCAGTAAACAAGCTACAGTTAGTCCAAAATGCAGCCGCTAGAGTTCTTACCAGATCAAGAAAATATGATCATATAACACCGATCTTATCATCACTACATTGGTTACCTATAAAGTTCCGTATTAATTATAAGGTATTGTTACTGACTTATAAAGCCCTAAACGGCTTAGCTCCAGTTTATTTAACGGATCTTCTATCGCCCTATAATCCATCGCGCTCTTTAAGATCGCTAAATTCGAGGCTTTTGGTTATACCTAGGATATCTAAGTCCACCAAAGGAGGGAGAGCATTCTCACATTTAGCTCCAAAACTCTGGAATAGCCTTCCTGATACTGTTCGTTGCTCAGAGTCGCTCTCCCAGTTCAAAACTAGATTAAAGACGCATCTCTTTAACCAGGCATTCATATAAATTTTTTAATCTTACAGTTAAATCCGGCCTCTAGTTCATAACCGCCAGAGGAGAACTGGCCCCCGACTGAGCCTGGGTTCTCCCAAGGTTTTTTTTTCCTCCATTAGGTCACCTGATGGAGTTTTAGGTCACCATTAGGTCACCTGATGGAGTTTTTCGTTTCCTTGCCACTGTTGCCTTTGGCTTGCTCAGTTGGGGATATTCAATTTAATGAATCAATCAATATTACTATTGATTAGCATTACCAAACATGGACGTTTTATTATTATTTTAATTTAATACTGTGAAGCTGCTTTGATACAATCTGTATTGTGAAAAGCGCTATACAAATATTCTTGACTTGACTTGACTTGACTTATATATAGTTATATATTTATTAGAAATTATATACAAACAGTATAATGAAATTATTATCTACTGACTTTACATGAATTTTTTATTTATATTTATTGTAATGTTTTAGCCTGTAGTATTCAATTCAAAATGTTTGCGGTCAGTACGATTTTCTAATGTTTTTGAACGTTTTAAATTGAGAAAAAGTTGCTCACCAAGGCTGCATTTATTGATCCAAAAATACAACAGCAGCAGTATTATTAAATAGGATTACAATTTTAAAAAGTTTCTATTTTAATTCAATATCGTCACGATAGGGTTGAGGCAAACAAAAATAAAAGCTGGATCTAATTACAAGTAGGGGACGGGGTGTGACGAGACTAAAATGTGACGAGATTTCTCGTCTAGTGAAAAGCTGCCTCGCGATATCGCCATGATGGAGCGTGAGGGTTTCTTTTTATAGAAAATAAACTTGTAAAAATTGGCTCTGCTCATCCAGCACAAGTTGCAGTCACACAGTGAAGCAGGAATCACAGTTCACTTATCGCGTGCCGATGGCGAAGGATTTGTTGCGCAATAAAGCCTAATGTTTTAATAAATGCCTTATCTTGTAGAATTGGTGCTCAGCACTCACCATTGGGATGGCTCAATCCAAGGGGCGGGATAAATTATTGTTTTTCAAATTCCCTCTGCACGCAATAGGATATCGCTACAACCAACCAGAGCAACGAAGAAGGTGACGTAGTCAGAGCAGCAAAGATCCGGTCTTCAAAACTCCGAACACATCTTCCTTATTTAAGATTGACTTAATTGCCGTTATTTGTTCTATTCTCAAATAAAAGCTTAACTCCAAGTCCTCTAGAGTCGCGGCCAATGCCGATTCAAAAGTAGTTTTCAAGTAGCAGGGATTCGTCGCAACTCTGTCGTCATTATGTTAAGCCTGCCCGCCGACTCTATACACGATGTGATTGGCCTGACTAGAGTTAGGTTTTTCCACCTCGAAAGCCAACAGAGAGTTGCTAGACTACCCTGTCTGCAAAATAAATTTTACTGCTGCTACGGTGCATCTAGATTTCTAGGCTAGCTCAGCACCGCTGCTCCCTGAACGTAGTCCGCGCGATCGCGAATTTGAAAGTAAAACGCAAGCTCCCTGATGTGCACAAATTAGGCTGCATACCATAGCCTGTCTCTCAATATCAATGCTATCTCTGGACTGAGTAGTTGTGGCCCTGGTCTCTGTTTGCACTTGAATGTTGAGAGAGTACTTTGATTATGGTTGCACTTGCACTTATTGTTTGCACTTAAGACTAAGAATTTATTTTTGTTATTTATACTGTTTTTATTTCTATGTTCAATTTGTGGAAAGAAGTTCAATTAGGAGGTCACACACAGCCTCAATCAGAAGTTCTGGAAGCTCATAATTTATGTACAGTCATTTGAATTTGTGGCAAAACTTTTTACAGTGCTTGTATATTGTTGTCTTTCAATGCATTTGATAATTCATACTCATAAAGTAGAACTGAAATGACATTCATTACAAGATTAAAAAATTCAAAATGCACCGGCAGACTATTTTTCCAGTCATGAATTTTGTCATTGAGGATTTCTATAAAATATTGTGCAAAAATCTTGTCTCGTCTCGATCAGACTTGACAGTTATGTAATATTATAATTTATTCCTGTAATTGCAAAGCTGAATTTCCAGCCTCATTACTCCAGTCTTCAGTGTCACATGATCCTTCAGAAATCATTATAATATGCTGATTTGGGCTGCATTTCCCGAAATCTTCTTAACCCTACGTCGTTCTTAAGTTGTACCTTAAGCTGTACCTTATCGTTAATACGTGTTTCCCGAAACTTTCTCAGTTAACTATACCTTTTGTAAGTCATACGTTCGGAAGGTTGGTCTGGACCACTCTTATTGTCTTTTACTGATAACAGGTTGTTAATGTTATTGTGGCAGCAATATATGATACAATTTTAAAATATGCAGGCTAGGCTATATTTTTTATAATATCCCATTAATCCTAATAAATGCAATTCCCACTATTTCTGAAGTGATTATTTTCTAAACAACACTGCTTTCTCACATAACGCAGTGAAGCAGCCCCTGCATGAGTGAATAATTGATTCTCGAGCCATCGATATCAACAAATTCAGCACCATCACCACGGACAGTGCCTGGTAACGTCGCACGTAAGAAGGTATATCTTAAGCAACTTCCTAAGGTATGGTTTGGGGAACACGCCTAGAACTGGTATACCTTTAGTTATTTAGAGTCTTCGTAGTGCGCTAAGAGACAACGTTATCGGGAAATGCAGCCTTGGAGCTCAAGCAATGTTAAAAAATGATCATGAATGTTGAAAATGGGTAATACATTTGTGCAAACTGATTCTTTAATGATTAGAAAGTTCAAAACAACAGCATTTATTTGAAATAGAAATCTTTTGTAAAATTATCTTTGTAACTTTCCTGTCACTTTAGAGCAGTTTAATGCATACTTGCTAAATAAAGTATTAATTTCGTAAATATTCACAATATTCATTATAACTGCCAATGCACTCAATGCACTATAAATAGACACTGCCTTAAAAATGACATTAAAAAAGTACAATGTTCATTGATAAGGCTGTGTATTTAGAAGCTCACACCAAAGGTGAAATATCCTGTTAATCAGCCACTCTGAGCACAGTTACTGGCCAATGCAAGCTCAAAATGCCTAGATATCAGTCTACCACTAGTATGTTCATTAGCTTTTCTCTCTGTTAAGAAAATGTTCCATTTTCTTAACCTATTTACAAAAACAGTCCCAGTGGATCAGCGAAGCCAATTCCCTTTTGTACTTTTCTTTTCTTCTCATAGCAGGTGTGTCAGGTGGTACCTGTCAGACAGCGTCCCACTGTTCTGTCCTGTCTTTCCCATTTCCGTGCTTTACAGCTTCCACATTAATCACTGCTCTGTCTTTTCTCTCACCCGTCGTCATTTGTTCACGTCCCTATCTCCTCCTTTGCCACAAATCACTGCTAATTGGGTTCTCCTGGTTTGTGCTCTTAGAGCAGAGCAGTGTATCTCCTCTCTGCAGAGACCTTCGTTTGAAGACTTCAAGCTGGAAATGGGTTGCTAAAGGTAAAAATGCAGTTTTACGTTTTTACTGCGGTTTGCATGGCCCATTCAAGTATTTTATCTTCTCACAAGGACTTTTTACACTTGAACTAGTTAACCCTGGGTCATTTTTAACCCAGGGTAAATCTGGGTTCATCTTGCTTCATGTTTCACACTGCTCATACTTTACCCGGGGTTAACAATTAATCCTGGGTATTCACAAGTTTCACATACATTCCTAAACTTGCTCTTATTTGCATATTGGCGCTGTCAGTGTCACTGATTGGACAAACGCAGCAAGCGACCTATTTATATATTGTTATTCATATACTGTATATTGCTGACTCCAATCAAATTTTTCCTGAATGGAGTTTTTGGACTATAAAGGTAATAATGAAACGGTCTCTTCACTCCGATTGACCGAATTTCATTTATCTATTTCTTTGATTTATGACAATCTTGTTTTAATAAATTACATTTGGAGGTTATGAAATGCATAATAAAATGGCACTGATGTAATTTATGTGTAGTTATGCCCCAAGTCTAATTAAGTGATTTATAATTTAAAGAAAAAAAATGTTTTGACGATTTCAAGGAACTTCCTATCCTTCCACAGACCACAAACCCCTCTGATATGATATCTGAGCGCATATTTTTGACAGCCGTTTGAAACAAGTCAGTATCAAACAATGGCTCTGGCCCACTGCCCAGGTAACCCTCAGGGACCGGAAACAAAACACAGCGGGGGTTCTGGAGTAGTTCTGAAGGGTTAGAGGCAATTCATATTCAATACGGTCTGGGCCTCTGTTCTACAGAACTCACCAGCTCCAGATGGCAGGGACTCTATTACTAAAGACCCTACTGTGAGGGTCCAACACCTCCAGCATCTTTAGAAAGAGATTAACCAATATCAACATACATTCCTTCAGAGATACACAAAACACTAATGGGCTCAAAATGTTAAACTGAGGGGGAAAAAAAATCTAATAGCTTGTCACAAAATGTATTATACAAGAGGTTGTGCAAATCATAGTTAAATGGCATTGTTAGATGAATTTAACTTTAGCCATTTACTACAAAATTAAAAGATTTAAGAATTTTTTTTATTTAAATGCTAATTCAAACAAATTATATTTTGTGTTCAGAAATTATACTTTGAATAAAAGTTGCTTTGGATAAAAGAATCTACTAAATGACAAACAAATATGTGACTCTGGACCACAAAACCAGTCACATGGGTCAATTTTCTGAAATTTGATGTATGTATTTGACAATATTTGGCCGAGATACAACTATTTGAAAATCTGGAATCTGAGGCTGCAAAAAAATCTAAACATTTAGAAAATCGCCTTTAAAGTTGTCCATTTATGTTCGTGATTGTGTTGCATACACTCATAAAAATAAATGTTTTATATATTTACGGTAGGAAATTTACTAAATATCTTCAAAGTACACGATCTTTAATATCCTAATGATTCTTGGCATAAAATATATATATTCATTATAATGACATTACCTCTAAATCTCAGCATACTATTAAAATAATTTATGCACAGATGATATTTATCTCCATTTAACATGCTATACTGTAAACATGTTTTGAATCTTCTGCTACAAAACCAACCAACCCGACCAGAGAACAGCAAATCCTGCTTTGTTTCAGTCGAGCTCAACTTAATTTCCCCCCAGCGTTTCTAAGTCAGTCAGTAATTGAGTGCATTGCAGTGCACAACTATAAGCCCTTTCTTCATTTACACTCTGCTTCTTATTTCCCCTCTCCCCGTCCTCAGCAGCATCTGAGGGTGATAAATTATTTACACAGGGTATGGATCTTACAAGCACTCAATCCACTGCAGTCACTCAGCCATATTGCCCCGGGGAGAAGAGTGTGGCCAGGCATTTTACGAAAGAGCAAGCAAGCGTGGCGATAATGCACCGGCCCGATAAAGGTCAGCAGCCCCCCTCTGGGTCTCCTGTGATATTTTCATTATTGAAGGGAAGAGGCTGCTGTACGCCAGCACTCACTGCACTGTGCTACGACTGAGGGATGGAGAGAACAAGAGAGAGAACGGATAAGAACAGAAAGTGACTGGAATCTTTTAATTATCTAGTAGGCTATATCTTTAAGCTTCCACTGAGAAAAAATAGTCCATTACAATCTACAAAACAATCCGCCAAGCAACCAGATGAATTGCAAAAATATTATAGTAAAACGTTTTCAATACTTAAATGTGCCTTGTGTAGTAACGGCAAAAACTGAAAGGAACCCTCGTGAAAATTAAGAGTGCTTAATTGTATTAAATGTGCATTTGTATTGTACTTCAAATCTTTAAAATATGTAAAAAATATATATAAAAGGCCACTTAAGTGTCGGCCTGATCTAATGAAATGTGTCTCTATAGCATGCATTGTATTCATAGTGCTATTTATACGCGAAAATTAGTTTTTACGTGCATATGATACGCACTTTATGCCGTGTAATACGCACCTACCTCACACCTCTAATCCTACCCAAGGGGTTTAGTGTGTATCACATGCACGGAAAAACTCATTTCCGTGTATAAATTGCACGATAAATACAATGAGTGCTATAGATCGGGTCGTAAGTGTACAGAGTATACTTTCATGACTATGTTTCTTAGTGCACTGAAGCATAATTTTAAAAAGTGCACTTTACTTTAAAGTACATTTTAATAAACTTTTGTCATGCTTTAAAAAGGTATATATTTGGATGTTTTGACTAACATTAAAGAGTAATGTAAAGTACTTGGTCATAATTACAATAACTGTAGTGTGTTATTCAACATTTGCATTTAAATGTACAACTTCAATACACATTAGACATATTTAAAAGACTATAAAATTGCATATAAATATGTACTTAAGTAGATTAAAATGTTCGGCTACACTATATGGACAAAATATTGGGACACACCTCTTAATTATTGAATTCAGGTTTTCCAATCAGACTCATTGCCACAGGTGTATGAAAACATTCCCCATGCAGTCTGCATTTACAAACATTTGTGGAAAAAATGTGTCGTTCTAAAGAGATTAGTGAATTCAAGCATGGCACTGTCATAGGATGCCACCTTTGCAATAAGTTAGTGAAATGTCATCCCTGCTAGCCCTGATTCCAGAGTCAACTGTAAATGGTATTATTGGAAAGTGTAAGCGTTTAGAAACAGCAGCAACTCGAAGCGGAAGAACACGTAAAGTAAACAGAGCGAGGCCACCGATTTGAATGTGAAAAAGTTGCCAACCCTCTGCTGATTCCATAGCTGAAGAGTTCCACACTTCCCCTGGCATTATTATCAGCACAAAAACAGTCCGGCGGGGAGCTTCATGGAATGGGTTTACACGGCCAAACATCTGCATGCAAGCCTCACATCACCAAGCGCAATGCCAAGCGTCAGATGGATTGGCGTAAAGCGCGGCACCACAGGACTCTAGAGCAGTGGATACGTGTTCTCTGGAGTGACGAATCACGCTTCTCTGTTTGGCAGTCTGATGGACGAGTCTGGGTTTGGCGGATGTCAGAAGAACTTTACCTGCCTGACTGCATTGTGCCAATTGTAAAGTTTATTGGAAGAGGGATTGGGCTAGGCCTCTTAATTCCAATAAAAGGAAATCTTTATGCTTCCGCGTGCCAAGACTTCTTGGACAACTTTGTGAGAAAAGTTTTGGGGAAGCCTTTTCTATTCCAGCATGACTGTGCCCCAGTACACAAAGCAAGGTCCACAAAGACTGTTGGATATTTTGGTGTGGAAGAACATGACTGGCCCGCACAGAGTCCTGGCCTCCGAAAACCTTGTGGATGAACTGGAACGGAGATTGAGAACCAGGCCTTCTCGTCCAACATCAGTGCCTGACCTCACAAATGCTCTACTGGATGAATGGGTGAAAATTCCCACAGGAACACTCCAAAATCTTGTGGAAACCCTGGAGGCTGTTATAGCTGCAAAGGGGGACCAACTCCATATTAATGTCTATGTATTTAGATTGCGATGTCATTACGGTCCCTGTTGGTGTCCCAATACTTTTGTTCATAGAGTGTAACTGAATTTAATATAAACTAATACATTTACATGTAATTACAATTATCATGCAAATATGTGTCTGGAAACATAAAATTTAGTTTGCACTGAATATATTATTTTAAATGATATTTCTTCTTAATAAGTATGCTTTAAGTATGTTACTTTTTTCAAAAGGGAACTGTTCACACAAAACTTAAAAGCCATACTTGTTGTTTCAAACCTATATGCTGTTTGAAGTATCTTTATGTAGCTTTTCAAAATGGCAGTCCATAAAAGTAGTCCAACCAAATAATATGATATTTTCCAAGTCTTCTGAAGCTTTATGAAAGGCACAAGTCAAAAGGTGAAGCTGTTATCACAAATTCCAAATATTTAGCTTGAACTGGTTTTATCCAATATTGAATATGACTGAATGTGACTTGACTACACCGGTTACACAAATGAAAGTAAATTCTTATGGCCAGATCAAGTAAAACAAGTTGATTACACAATGTCACTTTTTACAGTGAAGGCTTAACTGAACTTCAGATTAACTGACTGAACTGTTTTACAGAGGGGGGTTTTGGCATGCGTTTTATTTACATGCGTTTTGGCCATTCATGTACATGACAACTGAGTTTTAGGGTCCTGAAAGTTTTTGAAACCGATGCCATTATTGTCTCCATGTAAACTACAAAAACGCAAATTTATGAAACCGGGTGACATCATGAGTATTACGTATTCAGTTTATGGGTTCGTAGTGGTACTTTACAAAGTCAACAACATCGCCAACTACTGGCCTGGCAGCATAATACAGCTCTCTCTTCTTTTTTTTTAATTTTCGTAGATCCGTGTTCACTATGTTCGTTTTGACTATGTTGCCGTCTGTTTTTACGAAAAACGCAAAGGAAAAACTTTTTCTGCTTTTAGTTGACTCGTTGTAAACTAAAAACCGTTGTCATGTAAACCTACCTTGAATCTTCTTTTAAAGCATTTCTAGTACAAATATGAGTATGACCCAAATATTTAATTACATTTTGTCTTTTTTAAAATGTTTTAAGTTAGCATTTGTCTGTTAGCTGTCACTGGTAAACGATGGATGTTTTAAATCTAAATGGCTTTCTGTGTTATTAGCAGTGACTGTGCTGATTTTTTGCATCTTAATACCAATGCTTACCTAAAGAAAAACTCAAAAGGGGGTTGTGTTCCTAATAGAGGACCTCTAAAGCCTCTCAAGTAGCATTGAAACGTAATTTTGGTCCTAGGTCTTGAATTTCAAAATAAATAAATTACACAAGCCAGTCTATAAACCATATAAAGCAAACAACAGAACACTGCATTATTTAACGGCGTTTTCTTATGCAGGTTTAGCAGTTAGATCTGCTGGGAAATGCAATGCTGAAATGTGTGTAGAATGTCAGTCAACTCAAAATACAAACCAACAGAGACCCCGGCCTTCATTGCTAATTCAACAGATAACATTCTTTTAATCGAAATTTTTCATTCTTTTGAAATTACTTCCTCACCCAAGTGTGATCACCATCCCATAACTATTAAACATTAAATGGAATTATCACTCTTCAGCCACTAAATGACTAATGTTCAAGCCGCATTACATAAACGCAGAAGTCGGATGTCGAATTAGATCAACTCCCCGGCTTTGTGCCATTTTTAAAGTACAATCGCAAAGTTACACACACTCTGTGGATATGAAAATGCGGTCAGCTATTAGGACTTGACATGTGCCTGAAGCGAACACGGCACTCTTGCTTTCCTCCTGAGATGTACACAATGAAACACAATGCAGGCAGAACGAGGACGCATGCACCTCTCCTGTGAGAGGCATATCAATAGCCAGAACTGATGAAGTGCAGAATAGACAATATCAATATATTCATTGATTGGGAAATTAAAATACTGCTCTGCATCCTTCACACATTTGTCAAATATTGCCCAGTATTTCACAAAATAAACAGGCCAAAAAGTGTCATATAATTATTTTAAATATTTATTATTACAGTTTTTTTTTCTCTTCAAGTAGAAAACTGGACTCAAAGCAACAGTGCACTGGGAAAATAAAGCACATTTTCATGTACGACTTAGCATCATCTTAAAAGGATTTGAGGGGTTGCATATCAACTAAATACAAGCAATTTTTCCAGACCCAAAGGATAAAAATATGTTAATTTGAACTAGGGTTGCTTAATAAAAATGTTACATCAAAAACAGAAACAATCCCAGATGTAAAAGAGATTATACTTGCATTGTGGTCAAGATATTACTTAAGCAATGCTGGCTGGCTGGGTATTATTTTTCTCCGATCAATCCATTTAATTTTAAACAAAACCGTGTACCACTGCATTGTGGCATTGTCATAGCATTGCCATTATTTTGTTATGCACTCTTTCATTTGACAGTTGCTCTAAAACTGAAGTCATGCATGCTTTGATTTGAGCTACTTAATTGGGGTTGTTGCAATTTATGCATAATTCAGTAAATACTTCCCAACATCAGACCTAAAAAACAAGATTCACAGGTCTACCTTCCCCCAAAAATAAACTTTGATCATCCATCTTGTATTATTATCTATTAGGCTATGTTCAGACTGCAGGCAAATCAGATCTTTTTCTTAAATCAGATCTTTTCAGATCTGATTTTTGCTGGCAGTCAGAACATGGCCTTAGAAATACGCAATATGCCTGAACCTGGCTTGCTTGCATTAGATCAAATTAAACATAGTTAATAAGGATAGAAATATTCTTAAATACCAAGGGGGGGAAATGGTCACACTTTATATTAGGTGTCTTTAACTATATGGGTACGGTTAGGACAGGATTGTTGGTCTGGTTAGGTTTAAGGGAAATTAATTACAGCTTCATTTACATGCAGGTATTTTTTTAAAATATTGTGTATATAAGTGTTTTTGTATTATACTTTTAAGTGCATTGTATTAAATAATTAATTTAAATGTTTTTACATGATAAATAAGAGCATGGCATGAGCAAAAGTGTCTGCCAAATGCATAAATGTAAATAATACGATTTCAATGAAATCTATTAATTTGATAAATAAACAGCAGGTCTAAAAGGACTTTAAGCACTTTAAAACCAGTGACATTTGACTTAAATATGACCGAAGGTTCATTGCACTTAATAAATGTTTTTGTTATTGTTATTTTGTCTCAGTGTAATGAGAATGGTTTTTACTTCATTTAGTTCAGTTTTAGCTATACAACACTAAATAATTATAAACTCTAATAAGATTTTTTCCCCCTGTAAACTCAAATGAAGTTCATAGTACTTGTAAATATGGATTTTAAAAGTATTAGTTTAAGCAATTAAATATTATACATATGGGTTTAGGTTACACATTACAATAAGGTCTCAATTGTTAACATTAGTCAACAATATTATTATATAAACAATACAACATTATAATATCATATTAGTTAACATGAACTAACACTGAACAATACTGCTACAACATTTATTAATAAGGTAAATTTCAATATTTACTAATCAATTTTTTTAATGAAAAGTTGTATTTGTAATCATAAGTTATATTGCACTGTGAACTAACACAAACAACTATATTTCTACTAACAATAATAAAGATTAATAAATGCTTTACAAATATATTGCGGTAAATTCATTTTAGCTAATCTGCATTAACTAATTCCTTATTGTAAAGTGTTATCAGGGTTTCCAGTGATGTACAATTACATAATTTATACTTAATGTTTATTACCGGTAAGTGGTGCACATTCATATTATACACAATATACTGTGTTTTGTTATAATTAATATTAGTTTATTAATAAAATGTATAATTTCATAAAAATGAATCCTTGTCAGGTTTTTGGGACTGTTTTTTCCACTGAATTTCGAATAGCTTAAATTAAAGCAATAAGGAAGCCCGTGTCAAGCAAGCAGCGAGTTCTGACAAGTGAACCCTGGCATCTGTTCGTCTGGTGGTGTGATCGACCACCGAATCCTTGTGATCGACAGGTACCCCGTCAGTCAACACGACGCGCCTGGAAAATGCCTGTCACTCAAAACAAGAGCTCTGGACGTGCACACAAAAGACAGGGAGGCAGAGGATGAAGGACGCGTCTGATACTACCGGGCGAATCAGAAGGCTACAAGACCTATCTGTTGTCATCCGCTGTCCTCTGACTTTACCACGGAGGGAAAGAGATCTCCCTGACCTTGTCCTTCCAGAGAAAATGGCATGAAGCAATCTTCAACAAAGCCCTCTCGAGAGATACAGGTTGCCTCTATTAAATGGGCGAATCAAGCAAAGCCCGTGGCAATTTCGAGACTTCAAGGAAAGCATGATGGGTCAGTCCTGTCGATGTTTTTCACTGTCATTTTCTTTCCCTCGCCATGCTCGCCTTTCACAACAAGCTCATTAAAACTGTGCATCAACTGACATTTTACCCCTCTCGCTCTCGCTCTAGTTGCGGATCATTAGTTAGCATTGTGCGGCTCTGAGGAAGCACACGTCTTTGAGATTGTCGTGTGTGTGTGTGTGTGTGTGTGTGTGTGCGGTTTGATGAGCACGTCACCCCCTCACCCCCAAAGATGTCTCATTAAGAGTTCAGTAGAAGCACCTCTCTGTCCCCCGAATCCGTCGTTCCCTCCCTCCGTGCTCATTCCCTCTCTTTTCGTCTGCTAATTAGCTGGCATTTTCGCCTCTTCTGTGCGTCCCCGGTTACATCTGAGAAAGAGACGGATATGATTTTTCTTTAACCCAAAGGCCAACTTAATCAGCTGAATTAATGACTTTATTACCCACACTGCCCTGGGCAATGCAGCATGTTTCTCCTGTACGCCACGTTCTCTCTTTTTCTGTCGCATGCACACCCATACACAACGCAGAATCTTCATACATTTAACACACACACACAAAAAAAACACAAAGATGAAAGATGGACATGGAAAATCGGTACAAAAAAATGAGGATGCTGCGGAAACGTACCTTGGCACAAGATTTTTTTCCCTACTTCTTAAAACTATTCTTTGTTAAAGATTTCATTTAAATTATCAATTTAATTATCAATTTAAAATATTTTTTTGTATTTTAAAACAGAATTTATTCTTGCGTTGGCAAAGCTGAATTTTCAGCATCATTACTCCAGTCTTCAGTGTCACATGATCCTTCTGAAATCATTCTAATATGCTGATTATTATTACTAAGGAAACGTATCTAATTATAATCAATGTTGAAAACAGTTGTGCTGCTTATATTTTCGTGGAAACCATGATGCCATTTTTTTTTTACAGTACAAGAGAGACATTTATTTGAAATATGTTATATATATATATATATATTGAAATATGTTATATATATATATATATATATATATACGGTATATATATATATAGATAGATATATACGGTATATATATATATATATATATATATAAATCTAAAATCCTTTACTGTACTTTACTTTTGATCAATTTAATGTATCCTTGCTGATTAAATATATTAGTTAAAAAAAATGTCTGACTGACCCTGGACTTTTGAATATTCATAATGTATTATATATTGTTCACTTCCTATATTTGTTTTTTTAAACCATCTAAAGTTTCCATATTATTATTAAGTATTTGTGGCACAAACCGTAATACAGCTAAAACAATTTTACAACTATAAATAAATAAAAAACAATAATAATACCCTTGATGGTTTAATGACTGTAAATGTCCATTGTCTGTTATCTGAAAACATTAACAAGATGGGGGGCACTGGGGGGCTTAATTGCCTAAACTGTTTTTGTGGAACAGGTGTTCACAGAAATTCAATTATTTACTTGAGCATTTAATATCTTTAAACATTGTTTTCACATGTCTGTTCCATAATTGCCTTTGTTTCATTAATGAGGAAAAAAAAAGTGTTATTTGTTTTCATTACAAAAGTGGCAGGTCTTTCTTGCATTAGATAAATGAAGCCATTTTACCTTTTATGCTTTTCTACTCTGAAGTATCTCATTCGCAATTTACAGTGTTTGTAATTGGATAAATGCATGCCGTGTAATTACAAACTGGCACAATTTTGTACTCTGTCGTAAGCATTCATGTTTCATCATGATATTTTTGATATTAGTAAATGATCTGTGGATGAGCTCAAGTAATTAATGAAAAGATTAATGCAACAGTTGTAACATAATATCCAAGATATTGACTTTTTTAAAAGTATGTGAAGTATGAAAAATAAGATTTTTATGAAAACAACAACAACAACAAAAAGTTTTTCCCAGTAAAAGCACACAAGGGATCGGCTAAGACGTTAAAGTATTATAATAGTTTTTTTGCTTTTGTCTTTTTTTAAATTAAGAATTAAGAAAAATAGCACAGTAGATGTAAAAAAAAAACATACCTGTCATATATCAATAAGATTTTAACTCCGGCAGACACAAGGACTTCGGCAATCTAGAAGATCTGATCAATTACCACAGTCTGAAAAACAAAAAAAGATTTCCAAAACAACACATTATTCAATCAAACTTCTCTTCTAATCAACAGCCACTTTTGTCAGTGTTAGCAGAGTGTGTTTTTGTCACTGGTCTGGTGAGATTTTTCAGTCCCTACAGACCCATTAGAAAATTGCACCTGCAGTTCAAGGCATTTCATATGCAGTGAAGACAATACTTATTTGGCACCATCAAACACTTCCTCTCCTAGACAGGGAATGTGATTAAAAGTGAAGGTGGGGTTCAGTTAGAAAGGAAATACTCATTAACATAAATCACCTTTCCACAACTCCAACCCCCAATGCCACACGCACTCCTTCCTGGTCCTCAACATGTTCAGTAGCTGTGAGGTGAACGCATGATTGTTAGCGAAAGATGGCAAAGTCAGATATAATTCGATTTGTTTCCACACAGTTCACACGAGTAATGTGCAAGTGAAATAACCAGCAGACTGAGAATGAAATGGAGGCAAAGCACACGATTCAATGCGTTTTGAGACCCTAAGAGTAGCTCATGTGCTGGAATGCACTATTGCTTCTTCATATTATGAGTCTGATACTGAACTCCACAAACTGCAATTAAATGGAGCCTTGTGCAAACAGGCAAATAGTAAGATCTTATGATGGCATGTAAGCTTTTAGTTCAGCAAAGCACAATAACTCCAATGAAAATGTGACAACATGCAATCACTCAAAAATAAAAGGTTACAAATATCAACTAATACATAAACCAGTGTTTCCCAGCCCTGTTCCTGAAGGCACACCATACCGTTGTGGATGTCTCTCTATCTGACCCATCTATTTGTGGTCTTGGACTCTTTACTAATGAGATGATGAGTTGAATCATGTGTGTTTGCTAAGGAAGAGTTTGTGACGGTGTGCCTCCAGGAACAGGGGTGGAAAACACTGCTATAAAAACATCATCTTTAGGTTTGCGGTTTGGGCTCTAGTGTTGTTTGTATTTTGTCTCCACCTGGTGGACAGAAGGAAACACGCAACGATACAAGATAAAGGATTAAAAGCACCGCGTGGAACAAACCTAATAGTCCATTTGTTTTTGAAGTTTATCTCATTGAAGCTCATTTAAATTTGTGACAACTTATACATTAATTGATAAGATCCTCAATATGAAAAAAATCGTCCTATGGTTTTATAAAAATGATTTTAATTGGAAACTAGCCTAACTTACATCATAGCCATTTGCTCAGCTATGTCGTTCCGATTATGATATCAACTGCACAATTGCGAGTGAGTGACATTGATTTAATACAACACTTCAACAAGAAGTTAATATTTAGAAACTTACAATACATTGTCTATTTTTGTTCCAAAAACTGTCAAACAGAACCCTCCACTGTGCCGTTTACTTCCTAAATGAATCATTGTTTTGAGCGAATCGGTTGAGTCAATGATTCAATGACTCACTCGGAACCTACAGAAAGAGTCGCTGAAAAATCTTCACGTAATGCTGCTTATGCAAACTGATACAGTGATATTTATAACATTGTTGTAATCTATTATCACAATCATAAACACACTTGTATAGTTTTAAAGTTTACTGCATGTTGTTATTCTTCTAGTTATTTACCTATAGCAACTAAAGAATCGGAAGTCTAACACTATTCTTCAGTATTGAAAAGTAACGTTAAGGCCTAAACGCATGTCTGTTCTACAATGCTCATTTGCAGTTCATTACTTCAAGCTGCTAATTCACTTCAGAATGCTTTTTCTGATATCTAACCAAGTGTTTTATTTCCACCCAGCATGTTGTGCTATTTAATTTATTTGCAAAAATGTATTAAATCAGCATGAATTAATTTGAATAACTAGCGCTTTAATCATCAGACCACATTTCAAGATTTAAGCAAAATACCATTGTTTAGTAAAAGCATATTGGTTTGTGTACAACACAAATTTGTGTCAACTAAGTGGAATTGGGTGGCAGCCATGGCAACTGGTACCTGTTAATTAGAAGCTTATGGAGGAGACAATCATGTGACCTTGGAGAGCTAAATAATGAATTGATAATGTGCACTTGTGGTCTAGTGCAGGTTCTCTGAATACTTTGGCAGATTCGCTAATGGCTCTTAAATGGAAAGAGGAACACAATCACAAAGGTCATCCTAGAGTTCTTAGAAAAGAGAAGGCAAGCTCATCATTCATTTCTGCTTTAGTTTCAATAAATATGCTGCAGCATGACATGAGGACTGATTAGGAGGATATCGGCTCTTCTTTTCCATAGGATACGGTCTAAAATTGTGCAATTCTTTTTTTAAGAGTATGTTGCCATCTCCTGGCCAAAATAAAACATTGCTAATATAAAGTCAACTGTAGTGTAGAGCCCCCATCCAACCACCCTAAAAGGAAGAGTTGTTTCAAACCTGTATTCATTTCTTTCTTCTGCTGAACACAAAGGAAGATATTTTGAAGAATGACGGTAACCAGTTGATGGACCCCATTGACTTCCACAGTATTTTTTTCCCTACTATGAAAGTCAATGGGGTCCATCAACTGTCTGGTTACCGACATCCTTCAAAATATCTTCCTTTGTGTTCAGCAGAAGAAAGAAATTCATACAGGTTTGAAACAAATTGAGAGGGTAATAACAGATTTTTCATTAAAGCTACAATATGTAAGATTTTTGTAATAAAATATCCAAAAATCACTTGCACAGTGTGATATATTTCCTGCAGTTGTGTACTTACAATATCCCAAAAGTTCCCAAAGATTTTTAATTTCAGAGAAATTACAATTTAAATAATGGCTCGTCCCTTACTCCGTTCACTTGTCGCCTGTCACTGACGTAATATCCGCATTACCCCTGGTTTCCTCCGCCCGTACTGTCGTAGTAACCATGGCGACAGACATGGACAACTGCGTTATGTCTAGCGGCACACTCACTGTTGTTGTTTCGTTCAAACATTATAGACCATGGCAAGTAGCCTGGGAAAACCCAGACCACTCTCAGTTGTAACTGAGTAAGGGTCTGGCAAAGGTCCATAGACAATTCATTTCCACAGGGGCGTCACCAACGGACGTCGGATAGATCTAAAACCAATCAGAGCGATGAATGACATGACGTATGCAAAGCGACGGAGAAACATCTTGAGACTCTCAGCAATTCTCTGTTTGTGTTAACGAAAATGACCATTTTAAATCGCTTGAAACAGACGCGATTGCTGATTCGAACGAGTGATGTTGTGATGTTCCACGGCGGCATCCATCTTTGTAATGTACAAAAATCTGCGTCACCGTCTCTGCTCTGTCGTCATCGTTTTAAAGCCCGCCCCAACGTTTCTGATTGGTGCCGCGATTTCGACGGACTGGAAATGGGTTTCAATGGGCTCTTTGCCAGACCCACTTGCAGAGCAAATCTAAATTTGCCGGAAGTGGTCTGGGTTTTCCCAGGCTACATGGCAAGCAGACCTTGGGACAAAAGTTGAACTAAAACGAGGATCAGTGTGGCGTTTCGAGATGCAGAGCTCCACGTCTGTGACAAACTTCGACTTTGCCACTCTTGCATGTACTTTGATGAAAGGTGAGCAAATGTACATAAAACTAATCAATGTTTTAGCTCAACATGATGACATGTTAGAATATGATCAGTATGTTATTCTAATGTTGATCTAGCTTACTGCTAGTCTCATACAGAAAAACTAACACAAAATAACATTATTACTTTCAACACACTCAAATGCAGTTTAGTGTGATAGTGTAGAGCAAGTGAAACAGCGCTGCGTTACCTCAAGTTTCATTCGTCTAATAAACGGTCCTGTCTGAGTATTAACTCAGCACTTGCACTTGTCCTTATTCCTTTATTTCCGCGGTACTCGTGTGAGTCGTGTGTGGCGCTGATATCTGTCTCTCATTAACAATCGCGCCCTGCTTCATACCACAGTCATGTTAAAAAAACATGAATGTTTTTACTCATCCATAAACATTATTAGATACTTCGGCTTGACGACAAGTTCCATAATTCCGCTTAATGCGTCATCAAACTACGCCTTTGTTATTGTAAGAGGTTAGCGACCCCTAGCGGCGAAAAAAAATAGATATTGTAGCTTTAATTATTCAAAAAATTTCACCAGTAAACCTGACAACCTTTAAGTAGTAAGTAGCGGTGATTTAAATGGCACAACAAAGAAATCAAGCTAAATACAATTAAGGGTATCATAAAATTTATTTAGAAAAATATATCCATAAATACCATTTTGAAACAGTTTCCATATGACACACACACACACACACGTACCGTTGTACTGAACATACATGAGCAGCATAGATAGTATAACATGTCATACATGCAATTTCAAAACTCATAATAATACTCTAAACCTAGCATACAGTCAGAAGACTTGTGAATTCTGTAAACCTGAGGTGAAAGATCGTGCTGCTTTCTATCACAGCACGGATCTGTACTTGCAAGCGAACATGATCCATACGGCACAAGCTGACTCTGGATAAGCAAACACACGAACCCTCACCGCCAGTCGCACATGATCCCCTCTGCAGCAAACAATCTCTTCACAGAACGGTGACCTGAGTGATACAGAAGAGAACAAGTTAGTAGATGTTAGTTGTTTGTCTTTGTTAAAGCCATTTAGGTAGATCAGTTTGTTTGTGAAGGTACCGGAGGCAGGTAGCGAACGCCCTGCGCGCATTACGGTGCAAGAAATGAATAGGAAAGCCTTTAAAAGTGTGTCCGTCGGGCACTGCCCTTCTCACAGCATCCTGAAACTCCTCGTTTCCACACGACACACCTGTACAGCGCTCTAGTTCATACGCCGACAGCGCTGCTGACAGCAGGTATGACAGGTGATCATCCCAGACCGTTGCCAGACCAAGATCCTACACACAGACATTACACTTAGTAATTCCAAAAGCATGTTTAAAGTATCCAAGTTTAAGTTGATCTGTCAGCCCATAGTGTCCTGCTGGTTTTTCAATTGCAAGAAAGTAGTCTTCTGTGGTAAACTGAGATTAAAAAAAAAAAAAAAAAAAAATTACACGAATACTCATGTTGCTCCAAAAAGCTCTCAAATGTCACTTTCTTCCACTGAACATAAAAAACTGCACTGGTCTCTTATTCCCATTTTTTTGGTATGTCAAGTTAAAAAAGAAAAAAAAAAGAAAAGAAAGTTATGCAATACTTTTTTTTCTAGGAGGAACATACGACAACAATTTGTGATGGTCAGTGCAAATGAAAAACACTATCGGTCAGTAAGTTTTTTTTTTATTAAAGAAAAAAAAAGTCAACAAGGGTGCATTAAATTGATCAAATGTGACAATAATGATGTTTACTTTCTATTTTACTTCTAAAAAAATTTTTTTTTAAATAAATGCGGCACTTTCTATTAATCAAAGAATCCTGAAAATAATTTACACAGATAAATATTAAGCAGGAGGAAGAAATGTTTCTTGAGCAGCAAATCAGCACAAAATGATTTCTGAAGGATCATTGGAACACTGGAAAAAACTTACATTTTAAAATGTAAAACCATAAAAAAAAAAAATATAAAAAAATTAAATATGTATTTTTGATCAAACACATTCCAGCCTTGGTGAGCATGAGGGACTTCTTTCAAAAACATCTTACTGACTCCAAACTTTTGAACAGTAATGCATTTTCAGAAGACTGCATTTTTTTAGTAAGTTTGGACTGACATGAGAGTAAAATAATGACGGAATTTTCATTTTAGGGTTAAAGTTCGCTTTGACTGTATTCAGAAATGCACATTAGCGTTTCAAAGGTTGCTTGAGCACAGGGGCGTAACTATCGGTAAGCAGGGTAAGCGGTTGCTTACGGGCCCGGACCAATCAGGGGCCCGCCCGCGTGACTGGACGATATTGATTGACAGGCCCAGGCGGGTCCCCCTATCGCATTTTACTACAATAGTCTGATCGCATTTTATGCTTATTGACTTGAATAAATAATGACAACAACATATTTGACTGATCATTAAATAAATGTTTGAAACGAACAATGATGAATTTGGTGTAATTTGTTTCGAATTGGGACTGGGGAATCCCCGGGTGAACATGCGCATTGCGTGCAAAACAGTAAAAACCGGTGAACTTGAGACAGATATGGAGTCGTCAAATTTTTTGTCAGAGCGTTCTTTTTCTAAACTGAAACTGATAAAAAGCTATCTCAGGAGCTCAATGGGACAGAGTCGTCTCTCTGGACTTGCCATACTGTCAATTGAGAATGCCCGTGCGCGCTATCTGGATCTTAAAAGAGAACTCCGGTCAATTTTAACATTGAGCTCAATTTTTAGTAAATTTGGAGTGCTGTCAATACAGAGAACAACGACAAAAATCGGTGTTGCCTACAACTACAAAGTTATCCTCTTTTTAAAATTTGCGACTTGAATGGGGTCTAATTTTAAACCTGCTTTTATTTCTCTTATCATCCTTGATGTGTCATACAAGTGCCCAGCCATGTTGAGTGATTCATTCAGAGTGAACACGAGTGAATCTGACTGTAGTAGATGTGAAAGATATTCATAAAAATGATGTTATATCAGCCAGCGCACATACCTGTATTTAGTTCCTGTTTTCGGTTGAAGTCCAAAGTAGTCAATTGTCGAGTTCACGCGCGTGATCATATGTAACTAAACCTATGACCTGACAGCTTCGCACAGAGGAAAGCCCGGAAAATGCAGCTATAATGTAAGTGAGCATATTTTTTATGTATTTGGACTTAGGCCTATGTGTATATAGCAGTGACAGTAACAGTAACAATGTGTTATGGTGCGCCGTCACCATTTTTTTTTTTTTTTTTGTGCGTGTAGCGTCATCACGTGTTGTAGTAGGGGGGCCCGCCTTGATAATCCTGCTTAAGGGCCCGGTGTTGACTCGTTACGCCACTGCTTGAGCATGTGTGTTTTTATTACCTTCCTATGCTCTGCTAATAGGTATCGCATCTCCAGCTCCAGTTGGTTGCTGGCCTCATTGGGAACTACAGAGGGGGAGCAGAGAGGAGGAGTCGGGGGGAGAGAAGAGGTGGAGCCGGGAGCACACACAGATCTCACGGCCTCCTCACTCATGGCCTTCCAGCGGGAGCCGTCTGTGAAGTCAAACACACACAGCTCGACAGCATCTGACGGCTGACAGTTAGCCAAGAACGTCTTGTGGTTGAAGACGCAGCCGAGTGTCCGGTAAGGGTGGGTGGGTTTTGGTTGGGGGACCATGGGAGGTGCATCCGGGTCTATTGGACGGTGGAGGTATCTAGTACAGAAAATAAAGCAGGAAAGGTTGTCTTAAAGCGAGATATCAACAACTTAACAGGGAGGTTAGTTGATCTCACAAATCTTGCATGTTACATCATCAATTCCACAGAACAGCCTAAAACTTGATATCCATTTGAATCAGACTTACTTGGTAAGTAAATCATACAGTGCTGTTACAGAGTTCATGACTCACTGAATTGCGAAACACATTTTTAGTTTATGCCTAATTCCGAAACCAGAAACTGTTACTTGAGCCAACACTTGAGATTTTCACAAACAACTCTCGTACATCTCTACGGTTTACAGAGAATGAGCAATAAACATTTAAAATAGCGGCAGTTCTGTAGGCGAAAATGCCTTGTTGATGCCAGAGGTCAAAGGTGAATGACCAGACTGGAAGCAGATGGGCTTCAGCAAAACACACACCGGGTGCTACTCCTGTCAGCAAAGAACAGGAAACTAAGGCTATACAATTCAACAACATGGATACATCCTGCCTTGTATCAATGGCTCGGGCTGTTGGTGTAATGGTGTGGGGAATATTTTCTTGGTACACTTTGGTCCCTTTTGTACCAATTGAGCATCATTTAAACACCACAGCCTACCTCAGTATTGTTGCTGACAATGTCCATCCCTTTATGACCACAGTGACCCATCTTCTGATGCCTACTTCCAGCAGGATAACACGGCATGTCACAAAGTTCAAATCAACTCAAACTGGTTTGTTGAACATGATAATGAGCTCACTATACTCAAATGGCCACCACAGTCACCAGATCTCAATCCAATAGAGCACCTTTGGGATGTGCTGGAACGGGAGATTCACATCATAGATGTGAAAAAAAATCTCTGAGGAATGTTTCCAGCAACTTGTTGTATTTATGCCAAGAAGAATTGACCGTTCGCAAAGACCCGCCCCCTTTAGTTACTGTTGCTATGTCCGACATAGAGGAGCAGAGAGGACACTGACAACACGCTGACAGACAGCACAGACCAGGTTACTTTTCATATTAAACAAAGTCTCACCTTTCAAATTTGAATTTTTTTTTTTTTAAAGAAATTTAAACAATAAATACTGTTTTGTGGCTCTTTAAAGCTGCTCATCTCTTCCTTCTAGTTAATTTATATCATTAAATAAACATCAGAAGGAATGTTGTTTTAACCGCGGAAAGGCGTCAGTACACTCCGTTTCTCAAGTTCAAATCCTGCATGTTAATCTACCAACTCTCCTGACTGCTTTGTCGGACAAAATGGCGGATGGCGAAGTATGGTTGGGCATATCGCCTGTCAATGAAGCTCCCTGCGAAGGGTCAATTAAGACAGTTCTGAAGGCAGAAGGGGTTCTAAACCCTAGCGAGGTATACCTAAAGTGGCCAGTTAGTGTATAATGATATTGTAAAAAATATTCAAAGTCCCCCTGTAGTCAATAATTGCATCCCTAAAACTCATATTTAATGACATATGACATATAAAATAAAATAAATCCTTTAAAATGAATTCTTCATGCCTTAAAGGGGTGGTTGATTTTGATTTCACTTTTCTAACTTTAGTTAGTGTGCAGATGTTTTTTTATTCTCAAACAGCAACATTACAAAGTTACGACGCTCAAAGTTCAAGGCAAAGGGAGATATTTACTTGCACATAAATTGCTTTTTAAGGACTACAACAAACGGCTGGTTGGGACTACACAAGCTTCCTCCCGGTTTAGTGACATCACTAACCCTAAAATTTACATAAACCCCGCTAATCAAAATGACTAGAAGATAACTATACATAAGCTACATAAATTCATCAATAAGCCATTCAGAAATGTCTACATGTTGTCACCTCTTCTTGATTCTCTCCATCCTTGTCTGACTCCGGTTTGAACATAAAAGGCGAAACATTTTTTTTTACCTTTTTAGTGCATGTCTGTGTGAGGTAAAAGGACACAAGCTGTTGTAGCTGTAGCGGGAGCAGCAGCTCATTTGCATTTAAAGAGATAGACACAAAAATAGTGCGTTTTTGCTCGCACTCAAAAAGTGACAATTTTAACATGCTACATAAAAATATCTGTAGAGTATTTTGAGCTAAACCTTCACATACACACTTTGGGGACATCAAAGACTTATTTTACATCTTGTGAAAAGGGCATTATACCACCCCTTTAAAATATCTTGAATGTAACTCTCTACACACTTGCCTCATTTAGTATACATGGTTCTATGAATATGCAAATTAGCCCTGCCTCCACTCATTCGCACCAGCTCACTCGTTGATGATCACACATTGACGTGATTGGTTACAAGGTAGTTTGTGAAATCAGAAATTTTGAGACCATCTTTGGTTCACTGCAGTTTTAAGGAGAAAATACTCAGCAATGGTGTTGAGTTATGAATTTGCACATGGTCTGCCTTAAAGCATATTAAAAACACCACTTATAAACAACTTATAAACAACTTTAAAAGTTTGATTTTCACCACAGAGGGAGTTTAAAATTGTACCTCACTATTGAAACAGTTATTTGTTATTGTTGATTGTAATATAAACTTTGTTTGGGAGCATGGTGGGTGACATACCCATATGGTGGGATAAAAATACAAAAAAATTTTTTTTGAAAAAAAACAGGCAGAACAACCTTTTAAGTCATTTTAATTTAGTCTGAAGCCATGTTAGAAGCATTTAGAAGATAACTAAGAACAATTCAAATGTATGAATTATTACCTGTGTGCAGTGAAACTTTCCCAAAAGGTGATGGAGCCGTCTGTACCGCAGGTCATGACCCAGGTGTGTGGAATGTTCTTGGCTTTGGTGCCCACACATACATAAGCATCCAGTCCAAAACCCAACAGCAGACTACACAGCAGCGTGGCATGATCCTCACATTCACCCTGACATAAAAAAAAAAATGTTAATAAATGTAATAAAATTTGTCGATGTTTATAAAAACAATACATTCTAATATTTTACTCTAGCATTTAACAGGATGTCTTGCCTTGTTCCTGCACAGAAAGGCCAACATAGAGCACCACTGCTCCTGCCTGACTCCTCCCCCAACCATAGGCGCTCTCTCCTGAGCTAACAGGCTAACGAAACGTGCCGCCTGCCGCGGACTCTCAAGCAACCTTCCGGCACGCAGTACACGTACATATGAGCACACAGGCCGGTTCACACCATTCTCATCCTGGAAAACACACAAGTATTATAAGACATCTGAATCATATATTGTTATGCACAAGCATAAATCACCAATAGATACTTATTTCAACATTCACCAGTACGGTGCTCAGTAAGGTCACCTGTGCAAAGATCTTCACCAGTTTGGACTGGTGTGAGGGTCGAATCTCCAAGAACTCCTGCCACCACTGTTTGGCATATACCAAAAACAGCCTCTCCTTCTCTGCTGTTTTCCGTCTCTCCAGGGATTGCTGGAAAAAGACCATGAGTTTTTTTCAAAAACATTCTACCGGTATTTTAGGCAAACCGTTGTAAAAACAGAGAAATTACAAGAATGAGAAAACTTTGTTGATGATTTACGATCACCTTTTTTGGACAAATTATGTTTAGAGAACAAACAAACTCTTTAAAAGGAATGTTCATCTCATTTATTTTTATTGGACATAATTATTTTCATAAATGTCCTATGTACGGTTCTATGGCCTGCCATAGACTCAGGAGTGTAAGAAGAAAAAGAAGAGAGAAAGACACAATAAATTATGTTTACAGTAATACACATACAATGGAAGTCTAAAGGGCAAGACATTTCAGAATATTTAAAGCCCCCAAAAAAATGTATTCATTGTCTGCATTGTCCTTTTACCAATAGAACTGTTGTTTCTACAAAGATTAACTTTTGTTTATGCATTACCAACATAATTCCAAATTTGTCCCTATAATGTAAATAGGGACTGGTTATAACATGGTTATGGCTGGAGCTAATCACAAAGACTTAAATGAACTGAAGCATTAATATATTAATGATTCACCTGGGTGGTGATGACTTCAGGGCTCAGGGTCTCAGTAAGCGGAGGATACAGTTCCAACTTCAGATTCAGAACACCAGCAGGTACTTTACATTCACTGCCTGGGGAAAAAATACGTTAGCACACGTACATACCTATCAACAATTGTCATGGATTAACAACTTGAAGGGATACTTTAACCAAAAAGGAAAAATGTCCAAAAGTAGATATTTTGAAGAATGTTTCAACTGTTTTTGTCCATACAATGTAAGTTAGTTGGTCCAAAGTTGGGACTCCCCTGACGTTCAATGTATGGACAAAACATTCTTCAAAATATCTTAAAACAGAATTGTTATTTTTGGGTGAACGGTATTTTTGAAAGGAAATAATTGAATAATATGACTTTTGCTTACCCACTCCTAGTAGTTCTACTGAGACACCGTTTTTTCCATTGGGAGCACTGAGAACTGTCCGCCAGTCAAGAAAATAAGAAGAAACGAGTGTCGTGTCCCCAGACGTGTCTGTTTTAATCAGCACCATATGCACTGGATCACAGATGGACAACATGGTGGTAGCATCAGCCATCTTACTAGCATCTCCTGTACCACAACAATACCAGAGTTAAGGCCCTGTCACACAAGGAATGATAACTATAAAGATAACATTAACAATAACTATATCAGCGTCCACCTAGCACAATATCATTCCGTTTATTATAAGAATGCGCAGCAGTTATGTTGCATATGGCTTTAAATACTCAAACTCAGACTGTGCGATTTCAGCAATCCTATAAGATCATTACAAATCACTGTACGACATTGATCTAAAAAACTTGGGTACGACATGTATGCCGTCTGTACGATCATGACACTTATTGAATCGCAGGCTACGGAGAAAGTTACCGTAGTATAGAAGAATAAAACGTCATCAGCATGCACTATTGGTGAACAAATTGGCAGTTGTGGTTTGGTATTTATGTGCGCTGAAAAAAAGAAGAGTAAGCTAAAAAGGAGAAGATGGACACGGTCATTCCTAGGAAAAAGAGGACAACTTGGCATGCCAATTTTGTAAATGGAGCTCGAGGTAAGTAGTTTTAAGTTTAAGCGCTGTCGCATTGATCAATACGCCGTTTCATGCTGCATTTTTATTGGCTAGTCAGTAGACGTAGGTCGTAGCAGCAAACACACTGAGAAGATCATGCTAAATCTCTGATACTGTCAGAACATTATCACAGGCGATCTTTGGTCACATGACTGTGACAATGGATGTTTTCGAACCTCTCTCACTCACTGTACCACCGTTTAAGAGCCACGACCACAGAAATCACCACGATTGGTCATCTTTAGTCTGGGACAGCCCAAAATCGTACAATGTGTACCGGGCATTAAAGCAGGATGAATTCAGATTGGCTGTCAATGCTTTTATCATTCACCAGATGGAAGAAAGAAAAAAACGCTGTGAAAGTGATTCCAGCGACATTCTCTGTCCCATATCGTTATAGGTGTGTTGTGGACTCTGCTATTCTTTTACATTTAGAATGATTCTTAAAAACATATTTGTATAAGCCTTTACACATGTTCTTGAAATTAGGAGGCGTATGTTATAGACTACTAATATAAGTAGGCTTGCATGAGAAACCTGGGCCATCTCTGTGGACTTCCAGAAGAAAGCCCTCCTGTAGGTCTGGTTCACAAGCACATGGGACTGGTTTGGAGCGGAAGCGCTGGTTGCGGAAGTAGAGATGAAGGGTGAATGTAGAGCACACCTGACCAGGTAAAGGCTCTGGCTCCTGCAAGTGTTCCAGGAAAGCCTTACCACCCAGAACTTGTAGGTAGAGGTATCTCCGTAGTGGACTGATGTTAGCTGGTGAAAGTTTTTAAAGGGTTAGTTCACTCAACAATGACGATTTCATCATGTACACCTCATTTAGTAGACAGAAGGCTCACAACATGGTTCTTTTCCCAACCATGAAGGTAATATCAATAGATCTTAGTCAGGTAGGGTAGAGGCTTACTTCATTTTTGACAATGAAAATGAGGTTGTGATGGATAGAAGTACAATAGATTGTACTGTTGTTTAACAACATACCAATTGTTAAGCTGACGAAAAAAAAAAAAGTTCAGTAGACAAAAACTATAAAACAGTTTTGAGTTGCGTGCCATTTTAAAAACTTTAAGTCTATCCCTCACACCCTTGTTTTCATTTGTTAAATTCAATATAGCTTCTAACCTGACTAACGTCTATTACTCAAGACTTTTGTTTCTTTTTCAAAACATAAATGAAGATATTTTTTAATGAAACCTGATTATTAATCAATTCTGCCTCTCCATTGAAAGTCCATTTCAAGATTGACACTTCAAGAAATGAATTAAGACATTGTAAAAGTAATCGATATAAACAAAGCAATTTAAGTGTTTTGAAGAGACAAGATCGCTTTATATGATGAACAGATTTACTTTAGGCTATTAACATTGAGCAACACGCATGCATAGAGCAACATCAGACATGTTAAACAGAAGCTCAACCATGCTTGCTTGAATTTTATGAACATTGTGAAGTTTTAGTGGAAAAGACTTTCAATGAAGGGACAGAAATCTCTTAGTTTTCATAAATGTCTATATTTGTGTTTCAAAGATGAACAAAAGTCTTATGGGTTTGGACCGACATGAGGGTGAGTAAATGATGACCCTCACAAGCAAGCACTCACTTGGCTTCAGCTGTGTGATGTTCTTGTCCACAAAACGGGTCGCAGACTTGTTCACAGTATCAGCTTCAGTGTGAGAAACATCCTGGTGAGAAACCAACATTTAAAGAGCTATAAAATTTGCGTTTCAGTGAGGAGATGCATTCTTTTTTGTAATTTCAATGTATGTAATACAGGTTCAACAATCAGAATACTCATACCACATTTGTAAAGTGGAGATCTTTCATCACATCATCTACGATTCCCCTCCGCTGAAGAGCATGTATGAAGTCTTCCTCAGAGAGCGAGCGCTGTCCATGGTGCCCGTCACCCCTCACTGTCTCCGCTAAAACATCACGAATCTTACCATGGATATCCATCTGAAAATGGGTTAGTTGACAAATAACATTAAACTACCAAGTTTCAGGTATATGTGTGTGTACAGGACAGGTTTAGCTATACTTGTGAGGGCCAAATGTCCTCACAAATCTAGTGAAATATTTCTGTGATGGGTAGGTTTAGGGGTAGGGTAAGGAAACTTGTTTCTACCACTGAATAAAACAATTTAAAAGATAATTGCAACTTTTTATCTCACAATTCTGCAAGTTTACATCTGACCATTCTGACTTTTATTCTCATTTTTTTTTTTACTATTATTTTTGTTACAATATTTTTTTTTTGCAATTGCAAGTTTAGTTTATATCTCGCCATTCTGACTTTATATCTCACAATTCTGACTTTTTTTCTCAGAAAAATTCTTCATTATTATTTTTATTACAATTCTTTTTTTACCCCATTGCGAGATTAGCTTAAATCTCGCCATTCTGACTTTATAACACGCAACTCTGACTTTACAACTTTCAGAATTGTGAGATGATCAATGAACAATTTACCATAGCACACCTGCAGGTAATAGACAGGTGCATCTAAAGTAAAAGTTCTAAAAAACAAAAGGAAATCCCACACACTATCAATACTTGTACAGTATCATTGGAACGCTATGCAATTAGTCCTCATTAATATAGTGAAACAAATGTGAGTGGGTGTGTGAAGGGCCTAAAATGAACACTCGCCAAGAGCCAAATGCAAGTAAAAATCAGAGTTGGCGATATGAAACGGTATCACTCGCCAGTTGGCCAGTAATATTTGTTTGAATTCTAACAATGTATTAACGTGAACGCTGCTAGGGACAATTGACAGGCCAGCGCTTCATCGTCACGAAAGTTTGAGCCTTAACAAATAGTAGCTAACAAAAGAGAGTTAATTTCATCGTTCGCACTCTGTGAGAGCACACATTCGAAGCACACACAGAAAGCCGCGTCAGACAGCATGTGAATACTAGACTGAGCTCTCTTTCGCTTGAGCATACAAATTTACACAAAAGTCTGTAAAAAACAAACAAATGGCAAGTATCCTAGTAAACATAGTCGGTTATATCTTATTCTTAAGTGAACATAAACAGTATCAGTAGGCTATATTAGATCCGTGCATTCACTCTTAAAGTGACAGTAGCCTGATATACCTGCCGCTGTCTGTGTTTTAATGTTAATCAAACAACTAAAGGACAAAGAAAAAAATCACTCACTGTTCCTGACTGATTAACTTTGTAACTTTAATAAGATTAATCAATATGGATGTTTAATTTATACAGTGAAGAGAAGACTATGCAGTGTTAAGTGTTTTCTGTAGGCATTACCTGAAAACTACTGTTAGACCTACCTGTAAAGCACAGGCTATTTCATTTGTATCTTCGCTATATTGTATTTATTTGTGATTTTGCTTGTAATTGAATTATTTGTTCTTGTTTTATGACTTAATTTATATTAGGCTGGCAGTTTTAGCTGTGGTATCGAAATTGGATTAGAGAACTGTTCATTTTCACTGGTATCTAAAATGTTTGTGTCATTACTGTCTGTTTTTGCAACAACAACAGAAAACTATTTCATGGCCAGTAAAAAATGTTTATGGCAGGTACATTGTCACCAGCCATGGGCAGATGTGGCAAACGGTGTGTGTGTGTGTGTAAAGGGAAAGTGCATAACTTTGTAATCACAGTTTAGGCTCTTGCGGCGTGACAAACTATTTTTTTAAAGAACAGACATTCCTTTTGGTCTAAATTAACTAAAGTGTAGGCGTAGTATGTGTGGTTGTCATGTCAACCGCCCAAATATACCAGCACAAAATAAAAACAACAAGGCATCGGGGTAAAAAACGTAAAGCATTTCTTTTAGAGCTACACAATTAATTAATATTTTTATATAAAATTGTGTAAAACAGGAATATAATGGTTTTTGACATAAATAATTTACTCAGTCACATGCGGGCTAACGGGCACGTAACATCATTTACGCCATGATTTGCAAGTAAAAACAAACTGATCATCACCTTACCTTGATTAAATGATCATGAATTATTTGTTTTAATTCAGTAGCCTTTTCTGGTGGCAGGGACATGTTTTCGAGCGTGAAAATTAGACAAAAGTTTAAACTACAAGTTTATAACTGAGCATTTCAAAGTCAACGTCTGCATTAAATGCGGGGATTCAACATATTCATTATATTTATGTTGTTGTATTGCTGGATGTGATGTCGGATGTCAACGCCTACGCCTCCTGCAACTGACATTTTAAATCCTGGCGGAAAGGCAAGCGGGAATCTGTCGTCACAGCGCCTGTGTATTCGCAGTTGCGGTTTTAAAATACTCTAAAAGCTGTAAGACAAAAAACGAATTACATTACTTTTATAGAACGATGGCGTTCGTGAGCTTTAACGTTTAACGAATTCTGAGATTATAGGAAATACTAACCTATTTTGTTTAATTCAGGCACAGCGTTGACGCCTCTTCATCTTTACGTCATGAAAAGTCGCCTCCTGGATCTTGTAGTTCTCGAAAGAATATTTAACATAAACTAAAACTACACTATAACACAAACTGCAGTTTCTGTAATAACTATAATGCAACTACCTTACATTTAATTTTTCATCTGTACTTATTCAGCTATATTGTGGTGTCAAATATTGAAATTTATCAGTGTTCAAGACCTCTCAGTTTCTATGGGAGAGTGTAGGCTACTTTTTGGCTTCACTGAAGGAGGTTGAAAAGTCCTTTAATTATTTTTTTAACAAAATCTCACATTCATGAATGCAAGTTTGCTAATAACCCAATTTTATGATTTTGTTGATTAAGGTTGGACACACTAGGCTACTCTTTGAATAAGAAAGCTATAATCTTCCAAAGCTCTACACAATATTTATTTGATATTTTATACCCAATTGTACAGTTGTGATTTTGTACTATGTACTATTTTCTAGTTGATTTTCGTTTTCTGTTTTTATATGCATAACTATATAATGTTCAATATTTGCATTACGTTAATAGGCCTATACTGTATACAATAAAAAAAAAACTAAAATGGTTCTCTACTGCATTTTCAGTCATTCGAAACTGTCCTTATTGAAAGTCCTCACATGGCATTTTATTAGTTCCTATATAGCTTTTAAATTCACGTTTTGAGGTATGAATATATAATTTATGTTATAAGACAAAACGTTAAAGAAAATCATAGACATTTTACTCTTAAATCCAAAACTACTGTTCTAAAAAAAAATCCAGAAGTATCCATGTCTTGCAAATGTACATTCTCTTCAATCTGGACTGACTTAAACAGAGATGACAGAAAAAAAGTTTTAAATTAACAACTGTCAAATATTTTAACTACCAAAATTATCAGAAAATAATTTTTTTACGTCAATCTTTTAATTATTTTAACAAAAGTTTACATTTGCATGTCAAGAATAACTCAAGCAACCCTCATACATATGTACGGCTGATGTACTTTGAAACCTGAGAACCAAATATAAACGTATAAAAATCAATAAAAGTTCAAAAACTCAATATTTGGAACAATTTTAAGAGCTTTTAAGAGGTCATCCCTTCAGCAAAGCTTGGCTCCAAGAAGACATTTTCCCGTAGGCTATTTGTGACAAGTCAACTGCAGGGAAAAAGGATCGGTCTTTCCCGGTTGGTCACTTGGCTAGATGGAATGAAATTACCACTCCACCATTAGCCACTTCTGGAAATATTGGATCAATTCCTGGAACCATGGCAGGAAGAGACATCTAATTTGACTCGCATTGATTCTGCTAAGTAATTGGCATTAAACCCACAATGAACAGTGTGAGGTAATGGGAGCTGGAAACAAACTTTGATCCTTGGAGACAAAAATAAATCGCTCCAGGCTTAGTTTAGCATCCGTCGTCTAAATATTAACCATAGTAGGCCTAACACTGCACTGATGTAGACATCTGTAAACATGCATCAGGTGAAATCTAACACAATCTGCATTTATTCGCACTCATACATCAGTTTTACCCCACGACGTGCATCGATACCATTTTATAGATGCAAATGAGCTTGAACCAGAGAAGCATATGCACAGAAGATGCCTGAGACAAACAAACAGCAATATTTCTTCTTTAGTAAAGAGTTTACTATGTACATTTTGAAAGTGGAAACCAGACCACTTATTACATTTGGCTGAATCTACAGTCAGTTTATTACTAGAAGATCCTGAGATGTGCATGTACGGAAACTCACTGGGCTTTGACCTACTGAAAACAAACTAGTCACCCTATGAATATCCATGCGCAAACTTGAAGACAGAAGCATTTAATAAACTGACTCAGTAGGACCGGTGGGGGTCTATTTTATTATAGCTCGTTTCCGCCAGGGAATAAAAAATAAAAAAAGGTAATTGCGACTTTTTCATCACACAATTTTGACTTTTTTTTTCTCCGCACTTGCAAGTTTAAATCTCACAATTCTAACTTTATTCCTCAGAATTGTGAGATTTAAAGTTGCTATTTTGAGAAATCAAAATAATTCAGCAGATATAAACTCACGATTGTGACTTTTCTTGCAAATGCGAGATTAAATCTTACAATTGGGACTTTTTCCTCTCACAATAACGAGTTATAAAGTCAGAATTTCAAGATTTAAAGCCGCAATGGTGAGGAAAAAAAGTCAGAATTGTGAGTCGCAATTCTCTTTTTTTATTTTGTGGCGGAAACAAGCTTCAATACTATTTAACATTGCTCTGCAGATAAACTGAGACAAAATACTGTACAGTGAAATTCGCTAGGCCTCGAGAACTTACCATGAGGGAATTACAATGTAACTACATCATTCTTTACACTGTAATAACCACGACACAAACATTCAGTAACTCATGTAGAAAGTCCGGGATTGAATGCTTGTAAACACGATCATTCTACATTTTGTCCCTTATCTAAAAACATCCAAGCACCTACTAATATGAGTACCATAATTTGGGTCCCTGGGCAAAATAAAAGACAAGAAGAGGAATCTGTGGGATAAAATTGCATTACTGGGACAGAAAGGCCCAGCACATGCACAGTCCTAGCGCTAATGCGGCACCAGCACCGACATTTAGGAGGATTGGTCTCCAGAACTGCCAGCTCTCTTTCTTTTTCTCCGAATCGCTCAGTTTCAGCTTCATTTCCTGCACCTTCTGTGCAGTGCTGGCTATTCGCTCCTCACGGTTACGCTTGCGTAGGCTGGAAGAAACAGCAACACGCACATGGTTAATTACTTCATATTTCACTTTACAGTACAGAAACACAGTAAAAAAAGAGCTGAACTATATCATTTAATGCATGTCTTTGTTTTAAATATATATTTGATCAAAATTCTGGTTGTTTACTATCCGTGTAAATTATCATAAGTATAATTTTTAACCACTTTTGCAATACTGTTCAAAAGTTTGGGAGAAGGTAATATTTTTAAGAAGCTCAACAAGGCTGCAACAACAATAATTATTAAAATTTAAAATAACTTTTTTTTCAATATAAAAAATATTGTAAACGTAATTTATTTCTGTAATGGCGAAGCTGAATTTTCAGCATCATTACTCAAGTCTTCAGTGTCACATGATCCTTCAGAAATCATTCAAATATGCTGATTTGGTGCTCAAGAAACATTTATTATTATCATCAATGTTGAAAACAGTTGTGCTGCTTAATTTTTTTGTGAAAACTGTGATTCAGGATCGTTTGGTTAATAGAAAGTTCAAAAGAACAGCATTTATTGGATACAGAAATCTTTGGAAACAAAGAAAAAGTCTTTACTGTCGCATTTGATCAATTTGATGCATCCGTGCTGAATAAAAGCATAAACAAATGTTTTTTACGGACCCCAAACTTTTGAGCGGTAATGTATGTTTTATTTATAAAACGGTTAGTTCCAATCCTTGATTCTGATCGGTCAATAGCTGTGTTTTATTCAGTATAACACTCTTGTTACAATTACAGTTGATATAACTAGACTAGAACAACTCGGCTATCAGTTCACTAGATAAAATAGTCTTTCTCTTACCCAAATGTTTTTAACTCCGTAAGCCGCTCTTCCTTTGGTGACTGTATCCGGTCTTGTTCTCTTCCTGGATCTTGTGGCTCTGTACAAGAGTCAGACTGTCCGTTGTGTTTCTCTGAACTACAGATGGGGCTTTGAGACGACGAAACTAAATAAGCTTCTGGCTCCTGCCATTCTTCCTGACGCTTCTGCTTTCAGTGAAAAAGGTTCAGAGTTAGACATAAAAACACATTACATGAAATATATATTATATATATATATAGTAGGTCACACTACAAGAATATTTAAAATTAACTAACTTAATTATTTTTCATTGGTTTTGAAAGAAGTCTCTTCAAGTTACAGCTATTTGTTTGATCAAAAATACAGTGAAATAGTGATATTGCAAAATATTGTTACAATTAATAGAACTGAATCTTCAGCATCACAGAATCACATGATCCTTCAGAAATCATTCTAATATGCTGATTTGCTGCTCAAGAAACATTCATTATTATAATCAATGTTAAAACAGTTGTGCTGCTTAATATTATTGTGGAAACTGTGATTTTTTTTTTCAGTATTCTTTGATCAATATAAATTAAAAAAGAATGAAGGTATTAATATCTTTAAAAAAAAAAAAAAAAAAAAAAAAAACTTACTGCCCCCAAAACTTTTAATGGTAGTGTATTTTTTAGGAATAGCATAACATAATATGAGTAACCAAACAGTTGATGGGCCCCATTGACATGCATAGTATGGAGAAAAAAAAAAAAAATACTATGGAAGTCAATAGGGTTTAGAACAACCTGAGGGGTGATTAAATAACAGAATTGTCATTTTTGGGTAAACTATCCCTTTAATACTGTATATTGTAACGCTGATTATACTATACTACTCTAAATCAAATATCAAATGTAATAATGCAATCGCACCGTGCTTGATACTTGTTGAGTAGTCTCTTTTAGGATGCTCTTTGCTCCCTCTATGACTGCCATGTATGAAAACCGAAGCTGATCTGGGGTTTGGATAAGACCCATTCGATGCTCTCTCATATCTAACAAAACCTTTTGTATGTCCACAGACAAAGGGTCTTTCCTCCTGTCCATCTACAAAGAGGAAAGGACATCGAAAAGTCAGTTCCACAGTATACACGTCATACATTACACCTGATAACAGCTGCTTGAGAAATGATTACAGTCGCTGTGAAACCTTTAGAATTATTAACTATTGTGTAACTGCAGTCTTACCAAGACGAGGCAGGTGTCAACCAATGAGAAGGTCCCAGACCGCCCTATTCCTGCACTGCAGTGGACCACTGCGGGCCCGTTCTCTGGCCCCAATGAGCCAGACTCTCGAACCTTGAAAAGGAAATTGAGGAATGATGCTGGGGACTCAGGCACACCAAAATCAGGCCACGATGAGTAATGAAAATGGTAGATATCTCTGGTTTCTCCTGTCTAAACATATGGGACAAAACAGAAACAACATTTATTTTTCATGTCTTGTTTAGAGAAGCATTTAACGACATGATCATTTGACATTGCATTCACACCTTGCTATTTCGAAGCTCTAATATTCTTATTGTGTAATTGGGTTTGACCTCCTCGGACTCCAGAGTCACCATGAACCCAGTGTCACTGAAATCCATGTCTCGCTCCTCCTTTGACGGCCAGTACTGCGCACACTTCTCCTGTTCAGCGTCAACAAAAACAGCAAAAGATAACAAGACGGATTTTTCAATCACTTAAAAACTATTTACCACTATTGGAAAGTTTTTTTTTTTTTACGAAGCAAGCAAATCCACATCTGCTTATGTGTTGAATGCATTACTATTTATCAACATGCTACCAGATTTCACAACAATTGACCGTCCGCAACGACCCACCCCTTTAGTTACTGTTGCTAAGTAGGAGCAGAGAGGACACTGACACGCACTGACAGACCAGCTTACTTTTAGGTTACTTTTGATATTAAACAAAGTCTCACCTTTCAAATTTGGTCATTTTTTAAAGAAATTTAAACAATAAATACCATTTTGTGGCTCCTTAATGTGTCTTACAGATCGCTGTAGAGCCTCAGTTAAAGCTGCTCATCTCTTCCTTCTAGTTCATTTATAGCATCAAATAAACATGAATGAACATCAGAAGGAATGTTGTTTTAACCGCGGAAAGGCGTCAGTACACTCCGTTTCTCAAGTTCAAATCCTCCATGTTAATCTACCAACTCTCCTGACTGCTTTGTCGGACAAAATGGCGGATGGCGAAGTATGATTGGCCAGATCACCTGTCAATCAAACCCCCTGCGAAGGGTCAATTACTACTGTTCAGAAGTTCAAAACAAATGGAACTACCGGTACTGTATTACTGAACAATGATAAAGAATCAGAACATTTTCAAACAATATCCAGGCCATAGTCCTGAACAACGCAATGAATTCTGGGGTAGGCTAGGCCGCAAAGGATCCACCTGTTGTATCCTTCATTGCCGGAGAAAGGAAGGATGCATTTGAAAGATATTTGGAATTGGGGCAGCCTTGCGGCCTGCGAAGGATGCAGCCTCTGAATTGGAACGCAGCTATAGAGTGAATGTGCATTTTTATTCAGCGTGTCTTTTTCACTCGTTCCGATATGCTTCTCATACGCGTTGGGCTTGTTTACATCAGAGTGTGCGCATGCTTCATTGGCGCAGCATACAGACAGGTTTAACAGGTGAATGAGTTTTCTTAAAATGCATCCTTAAAATTTTAATGATTTACAATAAGGAATTATTTGTGGTATTTTGAAGTGCCCACAATAACAATATTGCGCATGTGTCCATTATCGTGAAATACTGTGTTACCGTGTACCGGTTACATGTCTATAACAAAGCAAATAACAAACATCAGATGTGTTCACTCACCGAGCCTTTTTCTATAACTCTGTTAAGCATAATAATTGCTTTGCAACGTTGTTCCCAAATCATTAGCCAAAAGTGACCACAAGTGTTCCTCAGGGGACCCTGCAGAAAGAGAAAAGTATCTGCAATTACATTACGGAATATGCTAACTATTTCAACAAGCTGGCCAATGCCAAAAAAATGGAAACAATCTATAAGACATCCTTCTTTGTGCTACAAAAGGCTGTAAAAACTGTTAACTCTTTCCCGGCCAGCGTTTTTTGAAAAAAATTGCCAGCATTTTTGATCATTTTAACAGAAGTTTCATAGCCCCCAGAATATTTAGTTGTATGAATATCTGAAAATGCAATCAAAAGAAAGAACAGAGCCTCTGCTTAAAAAAAATTTTTAAAAAAAGTTTTATTCTAGCTTAATGCATTCGTTTTTTTATCAGTTTCAAGTTTCATAAAAAGCTACATTGTCAAAGCCTACATCCAGATCGGATTCAGAACGATGATCAAAACGTAAATCGAGTCCATCAACACCCCCTAATGCTTACACAGTCCTATAGCTCGTCCTGGGTCGACATTTAATTCGAAAAAGTTATGCAGTTTTGATTTATATGCCGTTTAATGTTGATGATGATCGTGTTATTTTACATATGCATCTGACATATGCTATCGCTTGTTTCTGCATCTTCTTCGCATGCGTTTTGAGCAGGAGATTCGGTACTCTTTCAGAAGATGTGTAACAGCGCCCCCTACCGTAAAACAGTGAAAACACGGAAAGCCTAAAAATTCCGTCAGTGGCGGGGAAAGAGTTAAAAGGGTAGGTTTCAAAGTTTGCTAAACTTTAAAAATTCTATGAAAACAGGGCGAATGTGTAAATTAAACTTCGTTTAAAACAACCGCATGCAAATGTGTATTTAGGTCACATAACACATCAATGCAAGTTAGCAAAATGCAAACAGTGGACTTACTTTTTCCATTACTGTCATACCTGTGTCAATATGTACCTTCTCTGGGCCTCCTCCACGGTAATTAAGCTTGCATTTATGTAGTCATTCTCGGAACTTTCTAATCTCACCCGACTGTGATCATCTTAACACAAAATGCAGGTTATTAAGCCAGAGTCAAAACAAACATGTTAGCATACATTTGTGTGAAATTCAACGTAAGCTTACAGAAAAAAAGTTTTTATTTTTAAGGAGATTGTCCCAAAAATTAGAATTCTGATTTACTCGTCATTTACTCGCTCTCAAGTAATTCAAGTCTATGTGGCTGTCTTTCCTCAATGGAACCACAAAAGGTCACAATTTATTTTCACTGCATTTTTCTTTCATACTTAATGAAAGTGAATTATTCTGATTAACATCCCCCTTTGTAGTTCACATACAGAAAAGTCATAGAGATGTGGAACAACATGATGCTGAGTAAATAAATTTTTTTTTAAAGTAAATAAAAAACTACCCATTTAAGGACAAGGTTACAAAATGAGTGAAACATTGTTAAAATGGTTTACACGGAAGAAACTTACAGGGACTGACGTCTCTATATCTATTTCTATTGCGATTTTCTGGGAACTTTGCCACTTTGCAGGCGCACTCCTGAGACTGGTTACGGATTTCCTAGAAAGAGATTACAAAATAACAAACATCATTGTGAGAACCCTAAGAGCCATCCCTTTAAAAAAAAAAATAACTTATTAAATATTTAAAGCTATTCTAACAAATGTCAAAAAGAGGAGGGAGTGTTTTTAACATTGAAATAAACAGCATAAAAAGATAATAATATATCCTTCAAATAAGGGGGGTTGGGCAAGACTATCTGGCTGAGTTTTATAGAGAACTGACAGCTTCGGTTCTTCAGTTCTTGGGAAGTGCTCATCAGTTCTCAGAAACCATATCAGTGCATGGTTGCGTCTCAAAACCTCGCGAGCTCCCTAACCTGACAGCATATTTAGGCATCATACACGCACGCGGGGGGGTTTGAAGGCGGCAAAAATTACATAGCATTTAGGGTGCTAGGACTGGGAACTCAATGTGGTACCTAAAAAATACAGCACGAGTCAATGGTCTGAAAATGCTGTCTAGGTAAACAGCTCACTAGGTGTTGAGACACAGCCCACGTGTTCACAGGAAGCCCTAGTGAGCTGCTCTAATGTACCGCACTGTGAAACGAGCACTCATGCACTTCACATTGCTGCCAGTCAAGTTGTTTTGACATATGGCATTTCGCTGTATGGTTTACTACAATACTACGCTGCCTACTCATTTTGCTTATTGGCAAGAATGAAAGATATATAAACCAATTCAAATCAATATTCTTGTAAAACCATAAACACTCGTGTAACGTTACAGGTTTACCGAGCTGAAATGATTCACAGAAGAAGATTATTTCAGATTTAGCAGCAGGCAGTAAGTTAATGTGGACCGCATTTCTCGGTATTAAGCGCATGCGCAGTAACGCAAACCTGAATTAAACATTCGTTCACACGGGCCGAGTACTTGTCTAGGACTATTAGATAAACATTGCAAATCTGCCAGGGCAAAATACTGCAGGTGTCCCAAGCGTTCATCTAAGGAGCGACTCATATTTAACCTAAAAAATAAAAATAAAAATGAAACGGTATGACTTACATTATAAAGGTTTTGCCACTGTCCAGTTGAATCGATGTTCTCAAACTCCTGATCCATTTTTTTCGGGGTTATTCAAACGGAAAATGGTTCAATCAAATATCGTCTGAGATCAAACGAGGGGTCACTATTCCATTGTTAGAAATGGTCATGATCCCGTGAAAACGGCAAGAGGAACGGTGCAGTACGATGTTAACCCTCATCAAAGAGGATAAAATTACTAGCACTTTCAGCACCCCCATCGGCTACTTCCGTGTGCCAGTCGGGAGGAAAGCGAGAAATGGCGCCCTCTGTCTGCAAGAGTCGACATGGCAAGCTTGATTACTTCCAGGGTAGTAGTGGAGATTCATTCCAATAACTAGAATCTTTTGAATCACTTCACTTATAAGATTCATTCACTGACTCGCTCTTCATCAGGACAGGTGACAACGTCGCGATGGAGACAAATCGTGCTGAATTCGGAACCGCGTAGGCTACTAACGTTACTCTGCCATAGAAAGATAATAAAAGTATAAAGTCTTTGGTAGATTGTGGTTCCGAATACATGAGCATGTCTTTACTCAAGCAAGTGTCACGAAATGTATTTTGTCTGCAAATCACGTTTCTCCTCAAATGCCTTGGCAGCTCGTTTATTTCCTCCACATTCACTTTGAGTGTGGTTTATCGAGCTACAGAAAAGGGACAAGCTAGAAACTTTATGTTATGAATTCAGCGAGTCAAATTTAAAGATTCGTTCAATTAGCGATGCCGATTCGTTCACAAATTATACTTCCAGGAAAAATCAATGAAAAAAAGCTCTAGTCCTTTTAATTTATAGTGATCCTCTATTTTTTGTATTTTGGTCTCATGAGGGACATTTAGGCCTATATAACATATTAAATTATATTGAGAAATAATAGTTTCTGTATTAACTGAATAACTGAAATTACAATTAAGAAAGGATTTAGGGTGGCCACATTAGCGAAATTTCGCTAAAAACCCTTACGAAATGTTTTTATTAGGCTAGTTTTATTGCTTTTATAGCCGCAGTTTTACTAGGCTATTTGTATGGTTATGGTTAATTTTCGTAAGGGGAGGCCTACACATTGGTGGAGATATAGGATGCAACTCATTTCACGTTTAAACCAAACAGGCTTTAATGTGATTAATGAGGTGAACGGTAGTTATGTTCACGTGCTCGAGACCAGCTGCTTCTCATGAATGGCTAATAAGATAATGCTTTTATCCCCCTCACACTTATCGTGCATTGTACAACACAATCCCCAGTCATAGGCGATTGGATAGTCTGACTGTCTGTCTAGTAGTGCTTGTTTGTAAAGACCATATCCATCTCAAATGGCTGCGTTCACCTTTATGGGTTCATCTACTTCTAAAACTCACTTAAACATGAGAGGAAATATTTTGACTGCCTCTGTGATTTTGATGTCTTTGTTTTTTTTGGGTAAGTTCATTTTCATTCTAGCCTTTATGATATGTATGCTTTAACATGCTTTTGTTGATTTTTGTTGTTGAAAATATTAATGTAATTTTATACCACATGTGCAAATTACAAGCTGATTTGAGCCATTTTATAACTATGGAACTCACTGTAACTTAAGTGCAGTCCACTTGGATGTTGAAGTCATTTCAACTTAAATTACATTAAACTGACTTCGAGTTGTATAATAAACATGTTTAAATTGATAACTTATTTTTAGTTAAAAGTTATGTAAAAACATGTCAACTTGCTGATCATATATATATATATATATATATATACACACGCACCCATATAAAAAAAAATTATATAGTACATTTTAAAAGTAGTCTCTTTGCTTGCAGGACAAACACTTGAGTGCTTTCGGTGTGATCTTGGATTCTGGGATCTGTGTTACACTACAAAGACAAACTGCAGTGAGGATGAGTTGTGTTATGTGGGAACTGGCAAAGCAGGTAAATGATGCCAATGTTCAGTTTTTGCAGTATCCTAATGACAAACCTCCCTTTCTTACTCTGCCTAACTTGCCCTTTTTTCCCCCAGCTTCTGTCCTGGATATAAAGGTGATGGGTTGTCTTCCCGTGGAGGCATGCAACATGACAACATATGTAGAGTTTCTTACCAATAAGACCTTGTACACCATGAAGACCAGGTGTTGTGATGAAGACTTTTGCAACTCTGCCCCTGCAGTTCAGTTGTCCCTCGCTCCTCTCTTGCTCACCATCCTTCTCATTGCCCAGACGATGGGTGTGCTTTGATGTTTTTTTTCCAACTTAAATTCTAATTGTAATAAGGGATTGAATGCTTTTTTTCCCATGTTTACACTTGTTCTAGGCTATATTACTGTTCATTTTACTGTGTTGAATAATCTAAAACAGCTGCCTTAATACCAGAGCACGTTTGAATAGTCTTTCCTTACTAGTTGTTTGTGTTCATCCAAAAAGAGGAAAGCTTCCTGAATATATTTATAAATGCATGTTTTCTTAAAACAATTTTTACTGTTAAATAAATGCAAAAGTCAAACATTCATGGTTTCCTGTCTTGTTGTACGGTCATGACCACGTCCAATAGAGGGCGCTATTTGACTGAATTGTTAGTCTTACTGCGCATGCTCAGATTAGAGCTGATCTTCACGTCATCCTCTTAAATAATTAAACTGATCTTATTTTATAAAGATCTTAGAACGCATGCTTCCCAGATCAAACGTGATTGGACCGGTTACAACCTTGCGTTTAAAAAGTGGGGAAGTGCACAACTGTGTGTGTTTACTTCCCGCGTGCCAGGAAGAATCGAGTAGAGAAAATTATGTTTGTCGCGCGCAGCATCGCAGCCGATCACAAAGATCTGATCCACGATGTTTCATATGATTTTCACGGCCGGAGAATGGCGACTTGTTCCAGCGACCAAAGCATTAAGGTAAATGATTTCTCACACCATGGCCTGCTGAAGTTGGTTTACATGGTAACATATGTGATAAACGAGTATGCAATGTAAATAAGACCTGAATCTGACCAGAAGTGTGTCTTTCTCCTAGGTGTGGGATAAGGGCGATAGTGGAGAATGGAACTGCACAGCCAGCTGGAAAGTAGGTATTACCTTAAAGTGGTTCGCAACCAAGGGTCCAGGGCCCACTAGGGGGCCAGATGATTAAGTGTTTAAATTTTTATTAGAAAAAAATGCTAAAACTTCTGACCTGTTCTCTTCCAGCCTGTTTTTAAAACTTAGTTCCTGTCTCTGTGAAATTTCTCCAAATTCACTTGAAGGCTAGCCTCAAGCTGCCACTAGCCAGACTTTCAGACTGACTGCAGAAGGTCTGGACTCCATCGCAGCTTTCATTAGCCATGTATGACTGACATGTAAATCAATCAGTCAGAATGTAACTGTCCCTACAATAACAGACCGGTGTGTAAATCTCTTGGGCGTATTATGAAGAGTGTTGCATACTTTTTAACTTGACGTACTTTTGGAAATCCAATATTTAGTTGACCCTGATAAGCAAGCGCTCATTGTCACAGTTGTAAACACGACACTGTTCTTTTTCCATGAGGGGGTTTGGCGTCACGGCATCTTTGTTTCCAGATGGACTATAAGAACGTGACATGAGTTAAGGAAAACAAGCAGCTTTTGCAATAATTACAACTGAAATATATAAAATGGTGGTGTCCTAGAAATATGGTGGGGCCTTTTGTTCAAACTGGTTGAGAACCACTGCCATAAGATCGTCCCAAATTAAACATTTATTCAGCATCATGAATATTTGTATACTTTCAGTATTGGTTGTTAAGGGGTGCATTGGGTTTTGGGCTGTAATTTGACAAACTGTTGTTTTGTAGACTCACAGTGGCTCAGTTTGGCGAGTGACCTGGGCTCATCCAGAGTTTGGACCGGTGTTGGCATCCTGCTCCTTTGACCGTACTGCCATAGTGTGGGAGGAGATCGTTGGAGAGTCCAATGACAAACAACGAGGGCAAAGCCACTGGGTAAATAAAGATTTGAATGGGCATTTGCCTTAAATCAGTTGATTCTGCTTTTTTTAAAGCTACACTGTGTAACTTACGTTAATTCTTAGCAAAAAACACTGTTCTTTCAAAATTATATGTGCTCATTAATGTATAATTACTTCTACCAACTAATCAAGTATTCTCGAAAGTGTAGAATCTGCCATTTATAATACATACGAGCGAGTCGCTTGAATGGCGGATACACAATGTAGCTTTAATGAATAGGTTGGAAATGATTGGGGTTAGTGTTTGTATTTGTGTCTTTTTTGTGTGCGGTGTGATTGGCTGTATATGTGCGCAGGACCCCCTTGAAAATGAGATGATACATCTCAAGGGGCTATCCTGAAATAAATTTAAAAATTCAAAATTAACGCATAGTTGCAGAAGGAGGCTTAAACTTCAATAAGAGTTGCAACATTTTGAATGGCATACTACAACACTCTGTGTCTAGTGCAGTAAATTAATTGGAAGTAATATCTGCCATAGTGCCATTATATTTATATATATATATATATATAATGCTGTTGAAAAACAGTCTGTTGGGCTGCTTGATATTGTAATGTGGTATTTATATTCTAAGACCATAGGAACTCCAAGGCACTCAAAATATTTTGAAAAAAGTTAAAAAGCCTTTATTTTATTCATGGCTTAAACATTAAAATTGGTGTCCTATCTCCCCCTCTTATTGTTCTTAGAGCTTAAATATCCCAAACAACCAAAGAGCACCAAGGTTTCACACCTTGTGCAGCACTTCTATTGCATTCTTTGCTTTGATGTGGTATTTATATTATTTTAATTTATCATAATCTTAAACTGGTTTGTAGTTGAAATAGTTTTACAGTTTACTGCATTTTGCTCTTGTTATTTTTACCTGTTGTGGTTAATGAATGAGAAGTCTTGTACATTCACATGAAGTAGTTTACTTCCATGTTGCAAAGAAGGTGAAAACATTGCACAGAATCGGTTATTCTATTCTGAACATAGCTTGTCTATAACTCTGAAATAGTCAGCATTAATGTCTCCCCTGTTCTCACATCAGATCAAGAGAACCACACTTGTGGACAGTCGGACATCTGTGACCGATGTGAAGTTCGCCCCGAAGCACATGGGCTTGATGCTGACCACGTGTTCTGCTGACGGGGGTGGTGCGAATCTACGAGGCCCCTGACGTGATGAACTTGAGCCAGTGGTCCCTGCAGCACGAGATCTCGTCCAAACTCTCCTGCTCCTGCATCTCGTGGAACCCTTCCAGGTGAGAACACATGATAGATAAACATAACCACAACATAGTCAAGAGTCGTGTGTGTCACACAGTCAGGAGATTCACAGAGTTCTCATGTTTCTTATCACGTTTCAATGGTTTAAAAGCATTTGTATGAATAAGAGCGTGATCATATAATGTAACGCTAGCCAAAGGATGAGTGGGAAAAAATAGATGTTCCGCTACATATTAACGTGTTAAACTCTGGCCAAAATTGAACCTAGGCTATTTTTTTTAATCTACTCAAGTCAAACATTTGTGTAAAAGCATAATTAGAATGGAAACTCCACTTTTAAGTTTGACCGTATTTTCGTTTAAAATGCCTTTTGAATGGGAGTGAATGGGGCACTACAACTACGCTATTTTTAAAACTCTGAGGCTCGAAACAACATGAAACTGTGCTCGAAGTATCACCAAGGGCTCTACACATGAACTCGAACATTGACAACATTGTGTACACAGGTTTTGTATGACTGGCTAGAATTTTGTCAGTCAAAAGTAGTTGATCTCCGAATGCAACGTAACATGAGGAGAGTAAAGATGGAAAGCGCCTAATTCTTGTTTCCATGACATATTGCCATGAGCTAAGTGTCTAAGTTATCATGCTTTTCATAGGAATTACAAGTAATTACATTTTTCCTCATATGGACTATGGAGTCCGTTCATTACATTGCATTCGGAGATCGACTACTTTTGAATGACAAAATGCCGGCGGACGGAAACACAGTGAGTTGTTCAAAATCTTTATTTTTTAGTAAACTCTTTGTACACAAACAATGTTGTCAATGCTCTAGTTCATGTGTTGAGCCCCTGGTGATACTTCAAGCACAGTTTCATGTTTCGAGCCTCCTTAATGTTTTAAAAATTTTGATGCTCTCATTGTAGTGCCCTATGCACTTCCATTCAAATTCTAATTATGCTTTTACACGAATGTTTGATTCTGGTAGATTAGCCAAAATCGAACCTACGCTCTTTTTTTTTTTTTTTTTAAGTTACCCTTTAAACTGAAAAAAATTATTACGTCGGTTAACATGTTAATTTTGTCAGCCTTGAGGTACAATAGAAATGTATTTGTCACAATTTTAAGTTAAACTGAACTTTTATTTTGGCGAGTTGTTGTGAAGACCTTGTATTTGATATGACGATTCCTCAACTGAAATGCTTGTGAAGTGACTAAGAGCAGCTCTGCAGGTGAAGTTCATGCCCTCATATAGTGAGACGGAAGACACTATAAACACTGCAAGTGTCACATTCTTGAGTACAGTGTAGAAGGCGAACCAGCATTCATGAACACAGACTTCATATTTCAATAGCAGTCTTTTTGCAGTCTCATATTCTCAGACAGTAGTCCATATCACTATTAAATTAAGTGTACAGCCTACTTTTAAATTGTGACATTCTGTGATCAATTCCATTTTTATGACTGGATTCTGTCCATGTTTTCTGCATCATCAAAACCATAGGGCCCTATTTATATATGTGCACATTTTGTAACTTAATGTATCTTGAATCTGAAAATCTCAGATAAAGTCTCATTGAAAGTCTCATTCCTTTCTTCTGCTGAACACAATAAGATATTTTAAAGAATGTCAGTAACCAAACAGTTGATGTGCCCCATTGACATCCATGGTATTTTTTTTTGTGTGTGGCAAAATGCTAAAAATGTTCATTTGGGGTGAACTAACCATTTGTCTTTACAGTTCTCGAGCTCACGCCCCTATGATTGCAGTGGGGAGTGATGACAGCAATGTGACATATGGTGGCAAGGTTCAGATATACGAGTATAATGAACTTACAAGGTTTGCCTTCAAATCATTTATTCTTTTGTATCCTAGTTCACATTTATCCAGCAAAAACTCACATCCCCATAGGTTAAATATTTTAAGTTATTGATCTTTTTTGATGGTTGTAGGAAATATGCCAAAGCGGAGACCCTGATGACTGTTACAGATGCGGTACATGATATTGCATTTGCTCCGAATCTGGGCCGGTCTTTCCATGTGCTTGCTATTGCCACCAAAGACGTTCGCATCTTCAAACTGGTTCCACTTCGGTGAGAGAAATTAAGCTGAATGAGTATGACAGTAGAATGGGAAATATATCTTGTGTAATGATGGCATGAAAAATGACCAACGAGTTTAAATATTTTTCCTATTTAAAACTTGACTCTTCTGTAGTTAAACAGTGTACTAAGATCGACGGAAAATAAAAAGTTGTGATTTTCCAAGCCTTATGGCTAGGAACTACTCTCATTCCGGCGTAAGAATCAAGGAACTGTGCGGCCGTACCATGGGTGCAGCAGGCGTAATGATATGGCGAAGCACCTGAAAATAGTCCCCAGCTCGGTAACTTCCAACATGACCGAGACTAAGTTTGTGTAGTTTTTAGGTGGCAAATTAGGTTTCCTGTGCGATTAGCCATGGTTCTGTGCCAGTGATGCGCGGGTCAATGTATAAACAACCCGCACCCGACCGACGTTTTCAATAACCCGCCCGCAACTCGGACCGCAAAAAAAAAGAAAGAAAATATTGTACCCGACCCGCTTCCTGACCCGCGTTTTTTAAAGTAGCTATAGTAAATGCTCATCGTAGTCATTGGGCCATAGACGGAGGAACTAGGGGTGCGCATTTTTCTGAATGCTGTACGATATCGCCTAGTGTTTTGTAATAAAGGCTTGATTTATTCATTTAATTCGTTTCATTTTCTTAACAATTAAGATGCTGCATGTGTTTATCCAGTCTAATCGAAGTGCGCGTTTCTCCCCCGATTTTCCCAACAAAAACCCCGCCCCCTCTCAGCAAATACATAAAACTGACATTACTGAGCTATATGCGTTTAAAAGTAGCCTATTAAAATGGCACAATGGCATTGCTCAGTTCAACGTGTTGGGAAATCGGGCATTTTGTCCCGCGTCAGCTTTTAGTCAAAAGTTAATAACGCGCTCAACATTCAGGATTTCCCACTGTCATCTCTGATGAGCTCGTGCGTCATCCTCGCGCAGTTATTCAGCCAATAAAGTGTACACCTATGTATTTCATAGAACATTGTGTCTAGCCTACTAGCCTATATAAATTACAAAGGTTTAATTGGCATCTTTATTTCAAACTAACCGACCGACCGCGACCCGAATATCATTAAAAATATTTTTGGATGACTCGTAACCGCGGGTGACCGCGGGTGACCGCAGGCACCCGCTCATTTTGGATCAACCCGCGCATCACTGTTCTGTGCGTATTAAATAAGGTTCGGGATCAGCACCAAAGTAAATGTCATCTAAATCGTCTCTCACAAATGTCTCCATGCTTACAAGGCTGTGCAAGCAGGTTGTCACGTTGGTTTGTTGACGGCAAGTGCTTCGTCATATCATTACACCTTCTGCACCCATGGTACGGCCGCACAGTTCCTTGATTCTTACGCCGGAATGAGAGTAGTTCCTAGCCATATATAGGCTTGGAAAATCGCAACTTTTCATTTTCCGTCGATCTTCTCTCTAGGTCGTCCTCAGACGAGCCTTCCATCGTTGCTTCCAGGCATCCCGATTCTCCATGCATCTGGCCAGTTCGTTGGTGCTCTGGGCTCCTGCATCCCTCTTGAGTATGTCCACGTATGTTAGCGTGGGGCGTCCTCTTGACCGATGGCCATGTGTTGGTTCCCATAGCACCAGCTTGCTGGCTGGCAGCTCTCGATGCCTTCGGCAATGTCCTGCAAGTCTCATTCTCCTCGCAGCAATCTTGTTGCTCACTCTTGATACTCCCTCATACAGGATTTTGTTGGTTACATGCACACTCTTACTGATATTAAGCACTGCACGCAGCATCCTGGTGTAGCACCCGTCCAGGGACTTCTCTAGGGTTGGATTCAGGGTCCAGCATTCACTGCCGTAGAGGAGAACAGACTCTACTGTCGCGTAGAAGAAGCTGAGCTTGATTTAGCGGGAGAGGTTGGAGTTCCATACACTGTTCATGCCGTTCAGGGCCCTCCATGCAAGTGCCTTCCTCACTTTTAGATCTTGCTCAGTTGAGTTGACCCATGCGCCCAGGTACTTAAAGTCCTCAACTTCTTTCAGCACAGTGTCTCCTTCTGTTATCAGAGGTTGATGTTCTGGTGGAACGTTGTAGGTCATGACCTCAGTTTTCTTTGCATTTAACCTAAGGCCAACCTTGGTGCACTCTAGCTCCACCCTGTGTAGTAGTTCCTGAGCTTGTTCCATGTTATTGGAGAGCAAACTGATGTCATCCGCATAGTCAAGGTCTGTTAAGACTACTGCCGGGTGCCGACTTGACTTCCTTGGTGTCAACATGAAGCCAAGTTCCTGCTCTCGCCCACTGATTGCCGCCTTGAGCGCATAATCAAGGACTATGATGAAGAGGAAGGGGGCTAATGTATCCCCTTGCATAACTCCAGCCAGGATGTCAAACTCCTCGCTGTTGCGATCTGGAGTCACCACCCTGGCCCTTGTTCCTGAGTACATGGACTCTATTGCCCGGAGTAGGTTCGGAGGAATTCTGTATGCCTTCAGGATCTTCACCATCATGCCTCGGTGAATCGAGTCAAATGCCTTTTTGAAGTCTATGAAACATAAGACTGCAGTCAGGTTGTCCTTCCTCACCTCCTCTATCAGTCTCCTGAGTGCCAAGATCTGGGTTGTAGCAGTTCGCCCTTCTCGAAAGCCATTCTGATTTACTCTCAAGTTGGGGTCGATAGCCTGCCGGACCCTGTTTAGAATCATGCGGTTGTAGATTTTCGCAGTGATACAGGTCAGGCTGATACCTCGGTAGTTGTCCGGCTTCGAGAGGTCTCCGGATTTGGGCACTGGTACGATGTTTGATAGAGACCACATATCAGGCAGCCGATTGTGAAGCAGAGCAAGGTTGCAGAACTCCAGAATGATGTCATCAAGATCACAGTTCTTCAGCACCTCTGGGGGTATGCCATCCGGACCAGCGCTTTTTCCCACTCTTACTGTGGCTTTTGCCCTGACGAGCTCGCTGAGTGTGAAGGGACCATCGTTGACGTTCAGGTTTGGGAGGTCTGATGGTATTTCCTCTTCCTCAGCTGTGTCTGCTGTTTCTCCCAGCAGCCTTTTGAAGTGGCTTGACCAGGTCGCCACCCTCTCCTCCGGGCTGTGTCCCTCCTTGGTCCTCTTCCGCCCCGTCATTTCATTGATGACCCTCCAGGCTTCCCCATACTGCTGTTCCCCTTGCGCCGCCTGCACCCTCCGCACTCTTTCCATCAGTTCTTCCCCTTTGATGGTATCATAGGTTCTGAAAAGAAACTGTTTGGCTTCATTCAGCTCACTGCGCCTCTCCTCAGTTGGTTCCCGCTCAAAGTTGAGGCGGGCTTCCTCCACCATCCCACATGCTGCTATGACCTCTGGGTGTTATGATCGCAGGTAGGTTCTGACTTTCCCCATCTTAGGCACGCACAGTCTGGTCGCCTCCTCGTTCACAGTGACGAATCTCCTGTATTCGCCGCTTGCCTCCGCTCCCCTGTCCAGCTGCTGGAATCGTCTCCTCACCTCCTCTGTATATCTGGTTAGAAGGCCAGGGTCACTTGAGAAAGCTTTCCAGTTATACCGGATTTTGGGACTTGGTTTGGGGACCCTGAGGCTCAGGCGAACCCTCATTGAGACCACGCGGTGGTCTGAGCCCACAGAACTAAAAGTGCTGTATGGCTCAGCATTCATGATGGAGTTCCTCCACTTCTTCCTCACTAGGATGTAATCTAGCTGCCGTAGCGTTCCTGAGGCTCGGTCTCGGAAGGTCCATCTCTTTCCTGTTCTCTTCCGGAAGATGGTATTTGCCGCCAGTAACTCGTGCTCCGTAAGGAAGGCAGTGAGGTAGGTGCCGTTGCAGTTGGTAGAGTCGTGATAGGGGAAGGGTACGTCCTCTGGTCCAAGCCTCGCATTGAAGTCCCCAAGGATTGCCAGGAAGTTGTGCGTTGGGACGCCGCGGACCGCTCTTACAAGGTCCTCAAAGAACTTCTCCACCTCGTCAGATGGCGCCACGTTGGTGGGTGAGTACACGACTATGACTGTTGTTACTGGGTTACCCGAGAACTCTGCGCACATAATCCTGTCGGTGTGGTGGTAAACCCGACGTAGAGCCTTACGTGCCCGTGGGTCCAGCATTAACCCTACACCTCCTGTTGCGGCTTGGGCAGCGTTCTTCCAGGCTGATGCAGAAATGAACGTACGTCTCTCCACTCTGTGGTACAGTATCGGGTCATCAGTGTGCACTCTCCTATGTTCTTGGACCCCCAGGATCTCCACTCCCCGTTCCTATGCGCAATGTGCAAGTTCTATCAACCTCGCTTCTTCTCTCGCTGTGCATCGCGTTGAAGGTTCCCATAACAACCGGTTTCCGACAGCGCATGAGTGCATTGGACGGGGTGATGTGGTCGGACAGGACCCTCCCTGGGACAATCCCGGGGTTTAAGGTCCCGTTGTCATGGGGTCCTCCAGGAGGAGGACCAGCACCACCGTCCGCTGCTATGTTCCTACGGACTCCTGCCGCTGGAAGTATAGGATTTGGGATGTCTTTATGCTCCATGGTTGGCTTTACTATGCTGATAGCGGACTGTGGGGCGCAACTCCTCGCAGTCCCGATTTAATTTCAGAGTGACCTTCTCTTAGACAGGTTGCCATCCAAGGCTATAAGCCCCATCTACCCATGCTATTTGACCCCTAGCTGGGACAGTGGTTGGCAGGCGTCAGGGCGTGTCCACACGCCGGTGGGCCTGCACGTCGTGCCTCTGGGGCCCACTGCTGCTCCGAGATCCCCTGCAGATTAGCCTGGAACCTTGCGGATCCCAGTATCCGTGTGTGGCCACGTGGAGGCCCTGCAGGGGTCTTGGTGGTAGAGAGGCTGTGTACCGGCAGGAGGAGACTTACGCACTCTGCTCCTCTTTTCACCTCCACTAGGGGGGGCTAGCCGGTGGCAGTAGCTGAAAGCAGAGAGTAACAAGCAGGAGCAACATGCAGCACACATGCAACATGCACTGACTACAAGTACTTCTACGCACTACTGCACATGACGCATCACACACACCCTGTGCAAACGCACACACACACAAACGTGATCTTAGTATACGGTTTAACTACAGAAGAGTCAAGTTTTAAACAGGAAAAATATTGAAACATGTTTGTCATTTTGAAAGAAATGCTACTGGACTCATCAGAATCAATGATCTATGCTAAGCTATGCTAAGAGTGGTACCGTCAGACCTGGAGTTCGGCTGAATGGATTCGTAAACGGTAAAACTCAACTGTTTAACTCTGGGGGAGTTGTAAAATGAGCCTATTTCCAAAAAAAGTGGAGTATCCCTTTAAGCCCTGTACATCAGTGCATCTATATGATAATTCTAAAACCGCCCTTTCCACCTTCTCCAATATTAGCATACGATTGTCACATTTCACCCCCAGTGGTCTTAAAGCAACCGTTACCCTCAGCTTTTTCACCGTTGTAAAATCAATGATTTCAATGAATATATTGAATGTATGAATGTATCCACACTAAACAAATGGCTCCCGATATGTCTGAAGGAGAAACGGTAGGGTTTCTTGGGGTTGTTCAGGGTTTGTTGTTGCTGTGATCACCGTAAACGTGTCATCAGAGATGTTGCTGCAAGAGGGAGGGCAAGTTATTTTGATTAAAGATTACGGGGGCACACGAGTTTTAAAGGGGGTGGTTGATTATGATTTCACTTTTCTAAATTTAGTTGGTGTGTAATGTTGCTGTTTGAGCATAAACAACATCTGCAAAGTTACGACACTCAAAGTTCAAAGCAAAGGGAGATATTTTCTTTGAAAGAAATTGAGTTTTAAGGACTACAACAAACGGCTGGTAAAATGTACTTAAACCCCGTCCCCTGGAACACGATTTATAGATTATCAAGACAGAATATGCAAATCAATGACTAGAAGATAACTACACAACCTAAGCTACATACATTCATCAACTAAACATTCAGAAATGTTGTCAACATGTTTTCACTTCTTCTGGAGTCTCTCCATATTTCTCACTTCGGTTTGAACATAAATGGCTAGAAGTTTTAGAAATTTTCAGGTGTGTGTGAGGTAAAAGGACACAAGCTGTTGAAGCTCCGACCTCTGTGCCCAGCAGCTCATTTGCATTTAAAGGAACAGACACAAATGAGGTGTTTTTGCTCGCCCTCAAAAAGTAACAACTTTAACTGCTATATAAAAATATCAGGGTATTTTGAGCTAAAAGCTCACATACACACTCTGGGGATATCAGAGATTTATTTTACATTATACCACCCCTTTAAGAAGTGCACGGATAAATAATTTATAATGAATACTGCAATATTCTATAAAAATAATATTTGACCATTTTGATTTCACAGTGACTTAACGTTTCAGAAATGTTGATAATGTTTTAGTGGGAAAATACTGGTAATGCTGACCTCATTCCTAGTTTTGATTAGAAAGCATCATATTACATGGTTGCATACGATCTAGCCACAGAAGTTCAAATATATGAATGCATCTGAAGCTTGAGTCGAATCAGAAATGTACACATATGGTCAGAACCCCACGCAGCTCCTGATGATTGAATTTCGGCTTGACGTTTGTTGGAGATCATGGAAAGGCGACTTTACAACTTTTTATTTATATCAGCATTGATGTCCTGATGTTTAGTTTAAAACAAGTTTTCTTTCAGAATTAAAAACAAAAAAACCTCCATTCAGAGTTGTTTGTTTGCATAATATTTTAATTGAATGCCAATAAACCTTATTCAGAGCAGCGCCATGACAGGTATGAAAGCAAGGCTGTGAGGGATAGACTTGCCTATTTTAAATGGCATCCACTGTAAAAACCTCAATCACTTATAATTTTCCACAGCTCATTTTTTCTTTTTCTTTTTCTTTTGTCTACTGAAATTTCTCTGAAAGATATGTTTGCAGCGTTTCGTCTGCTGAACAGTCCAAAAACACGTTGAATAACAGTCCAACCCACTGAAGAGATGTCAAATCCCTCACTGCCTCGCTTTCATTCCTGTTAAAAATCAAAGGCTATGAATAAGGTCTATAGATTTACCACAATTTGCATGCCTCTTTTTGACTAACAGAAAGGACAGCTCTTCATCAGCGCCCACTAAATTCGAGGTGCAGGTGCTGGCCCAGTTTGACAGTCATAACTCTCAGGTGTGGCGCGTCAGTTGGAACATCACCAGTACGATGCTGGCCTCCTCCGGTGATGATGGCTGTGTGAGACTCTGGAAAGGTGAGTGTTTGCAATAATTTGTAATCGCAATCATATATGCAACTACTAGAATATTAATGTCAACATTTAAAGGGCAGGAATTGATTTTGTCCATTCGGAATTGATTGGATGGTTGTGGTTTGCAATTCCTGTGATCTCATGTGAAGCCTTGTTTACCACTGGTATTAAGATTCCTGTTAACACATTGTGGTGGTGTTTTATTCCGTATCTTGTCGGATTACGTTTTAGACCCCGTTTACACCTGTATTTAACGTCGTGTACTTGTGATCCGATCAATCAAAAGGAATCTTAATATCAGATGTAAACGGGGCCTAAAGAGGGACAAGTTAATTTGATTAAAGCTTTCTGGGGCACATTAATAATAAAAAAAATGTGCACAGAGAAATTACTGCAATATTGCATAAGAATTTTCCATTTTGATTTCATGGTAAATGTTTTAATTTGTTGTAATTTGCCTTTTTCTTTTTCACATGTCACCAGCCAACTACATGGACAACTGGAAATGCACAGGTATTCTAAAGGGAGATGGCAGTCCGGTATATGGGTCATCTGGTCAGCCTGGTGCTCTGAGTGCCGTCCTGGGCTCTGCTTCTGCACTGAGTGCTTTAAACGGGGCCACTGGACGATAGATGCTTTTCTACTGGACCACCCTGAGGAAATCTGGAGCTGAGCACTTCTGATACGGGACTTCACACTGAGACAAACTGATTGTGCTTGCTGGACATGCGACAAGACTGGCACTTAACATGGGTCCATTATTTTGAACTGCCTTCAAGGAATGATCTGTTTACTTTTCTTTCTATCTGTAGTATTATGTTTTACTCTGATCTGAATGAGTTCTGTGAAAAATTCATGGTTTTCAGAATAATGTTGTATTGTCATCTTTGAATGGATGTAAATGCCTTGATTACAAAAGGGACTGTCTTACTATATAGGACTCTACATTTCATTTCATCATTGACATGATTAAGGAAAAAATACACTGCCAAAATTTTGTCTAATTGTCTTCACTCTTTTGTGTTATTGAATGAGGATAATAAAGGTTATAGCTGCTGGTATATATGAAGAATTCATACATCTTTGAGCTTATTTTATTAGAATTGTGCATGTCTACAAATATCTATACTGATGTCATAATATGCATAGGATAGTTGTATTATGATGATTTAGTATTTTCTGTTTTATGGCCAAACGTTTCTGTGAAGAAAGATGTATACAAATAAAAATAAATACTACTTTTTTCCCAATAAAAATACATTTAAAAAATAAATATAGAAAATAATAAAAGGTAATAAAAAATAGTTCAGGATGAAATTTAATAATAAAAAATATTCATTTGGAGGTTGTTTGTTCCTTTGTTCTTAAAAACACATTTATGTATCTATATTTAAAATAAAGGTACAGTATGTAAGAATTTTTTATTAAAATATCCAAAAATCACTTGCACAGTGTGATATATTTCCTGCAGTTGTGTACTTACAATATCCCAAAAGTTCCCAAAGATTTTTAATTTCAGAGAAATTCCAATTTAAATAATTGCCCGTCCTGCAAAACCTGGTCACTGTCGCCTGTCAATGACGTAATATCCGCATTTGGCAATAATGGCATTTATAGTGATCCTCTAGATTTTTTGTCTTTTGGTCCCATAGGGGATGTAGGAGCCATATAACGGAAATGAAATGAGAATGAAATGAAACATCCCTTTTCAACCTTTTCTTTAGGTTCAGAGCACGCTGTTCAGCAATTGTCCTGTTGTCTGGCATACGAACATTTTTGTTCCTCAAAGGTAAGCCGATAGAATAATGACCATCTACAAGCTGTAATGAGTCTGTTACCATCTCAATGAACTTGTGATCTTCTCTTGAAAACCCGGCTTGTTCGTTTTTGTTACACTCAGGAAAATCAACCTTGAATTGTTGTTGCCAAAGCTCTCCCAAGTTTGAAACTGAAATCCTGTTGACTGTAACGTCAGGATACCCAAAGGCAGACTGGTGACCACCATCTCCTCTTAGTGGACCATTTACGGTCCATCCCAACCTGGTTTTAATTGCGTATGGTCCATTATTGACACTGCGGATCACTTGAATTGGCTCCATAACCCTTGGGGCGTTGATTCCTATAAGCAATTCAACCTCAGAGTCAATTTCAGGTAGAGTCACATGTTTCAGATGTGGCCATCCCTGCAAATCCTTTTGTCTTGGGATGTTTCCACCGTGCACAGGCATAGTATTTTGTGTATAGGCATCAGGCAATTCCCAAAAGTCATCTTTGTTCAAACCGGCCACCTCTAATCCAGAAACAACATGGGTAGTTGTGACTTTTTCCTGTCCCATAGTACGCAAGAGAATATTAGTCCTTTTACCTGAAAGACCAAGTCTGTTCATCAATGCAGGTGTACAAAATACTGCAGTGCTACCTTGATCCAGAAAAGCATAAGTAACCACAGTCTTATTTCCTTTTTTAGATTTCACTTGTACCGGAACTATGGAAAGTTTACAGTCAAATTCACCAGCCCCAATAAATCCACTGGACTCAACGGATTCCGGAGCACTGCCCATTACAGTGTCCATTTGTCTCCTGATGAGGTTTGAATCAGTCTCCTTTTCTCGTGGGTAGAAGTGAAGTATACTTGGGTGCTTAAGATTACACACTTTACATGAAAGGCGATTTCTACAATCTCTACTGATGTGCCCAGTGCACATACAGCCGAAACAAACGCCATTCTCCTTTAAAGGGGTCATGACATGAGAAACCAAATTTGCCTTGATCTTTTGGTATATAAGAGGTCTTTGTACCATTAAAACGTCCTGCAAGTTTCATAGCTTAAGACGTCCTCCCCATTATAAACGAATCATTTATTTAATCAAGCTCTAAATACAGCTCGTTCTGGATCCATGGTAAGAAGTGACGTCACGGTACGAAGTGACGTACCAGCGTTTGCATATGACCGCCTCCAGGCACAAGACAACTACGCTTTAAGCGCAAGACAACTACGCTCATTTCGTATCGTTGTCGCGCCCGCGCGCCGCGCGCCTCACAAGTGTTCAGTCGACGGACAGCGAACCGAGTGGGTCTGTGTACAGGGAAATGAGGATGCTGCAGATGTGCTGTTCCTGGCTGTGGACAAACAACATCTTTGAATACGCTGCGAAAGATCCAGTCGTCAGGGAAAAATGGATGCACTTTATTTTTCGCGGACGTCCCAGTCACGGCAGTGTTAGTTTAAGCGTTTGTTCTATACATTTTAAGGATGACTGTTTTGAGCTTTGCCAGAAAACTGTTGCTCAAAGATAAGTCCGTGCCGACTCTTCTGGCCTCAACATCGACGACGCAAACTGTAAGTAATGTATTTAAAACTTTAAACTACTTTTTAAATACGCTGAAAGATCCAGTCGTCAGGGAAAAATGGATGCACTTAATTTTTTGCGGACGTCCCAGTCACGGCAGTGTTCTATACATTTAAGGATGACTGTTTTGAGGAAAAAATCACAATATGATGCTTGGCTTTGCCAGAAAACTGTTGCTCAAAGATAAGTCCGTGCCGAGTCTGGGCTCAATAACGACGACGCAAACTTACTTTTTACCATGGCTAATATAAACACATTTGTATAAGAGAATCTTGAAAATATGTCGCCTTTCTAGTATGCCTACATGTGATAGAAAATTAAAAATGTTGCCTTTATCAATGCTGCATCTTCAAAGATGGCCTGTCTGTGCATGCATTTTTGTCCGTGGTACACCCTATCATTTCATTGGAATTAGTTAAATAATGTTAAACTGTTAGCAAATTAAGCTATAGGATAATTATGCAACAATAATCCGTTTTCAAGTGTCTCGGGTTAATTTTTTTTTATTAATTCAAAATAGTTTCACTTTCCATGTGGACACGGGCTGATCCAGTCTTCGTTGTTGTGGTGATGGTTCATTTTCCTCTGATTCCGGCTCAAACATAATAAGGTTTTATCATTGCAAGAGCCATCGCTTCGCATGCATCAGCCGCTATTAAACAGTTACGCCGAATCCGCAAATGTTCTGGCTGGGGGCGTCAATAATTGATGCATAGGCACTGACGTTAGCCAATCATAACAGTGGGCGTTAACACTGAACTCTTAAAGGGGAAACACCCCCAAAACAGACTGTTTGAATCAGAGGATGAGAAACAGGGTGGGAAAAGGTCATAAATCACTACATTTTAAAAGTTTTTTGTAAAAAAAACTATAGTAATACTATAATTGCACCTAAGGGAACATAATAATAAAATAAAAAAAACCATGTCATGACCCCTTTAAGAACGCAATCTTCTCACCATGACTCCTCTTTTCCAATAGAGGGCACGTTTCCAAAGCATGTCCACATCTACAAAACAAACAACTCTTGGTGCTGGGCGAAACAATTTCCCTTTTGTTGGTTCCAATTTCTGATTTATTTTCCATTGCTGTGACGGTAGTAGCAAAACTGCTTCTTTTAAATTTAAGGGAAGACTGAGACTTGCCTTTGTTGAAAAATGTACTTCCTGTTAATGCTGGACCATCTTGTATGTCTCCAAAAACTGGATCCGTCATTATTTTTACTTGTCTTTCAACAAAGTTAACAATGTCGCTGAAAGTAGCCCGTTGATTGACAGCTTCCTGCAATTCACAGACTTCAGATCTCACCAGTTCATTGATCGGAGTGATATCCAGATTCAGGAAGGAAAGAGTTGTGATCACAGCAGATGTCGAAGCCATGTTTCATCAGGTGAGGGTGCCAAAAGATGATGCAGATATGCTGAGATTTCTTTGGTGGCCTGATGGTGACCTTACTCGAGATATGGTTGAGTATCGTATGGTTGTGCATCTCTTCGGAGCTACTTCATCACCCAGTTGCGCAAATTTTGCCCTTAGAAGGTGTGCTGAAGACAATAAAGACTTCAGCAAGGAAGTAATTGATGCAGTCTTGCATTGTTTTTATGTGGATGACTGTCTGTTGTCAGTTAAATTCAGAGGAAAAGGCTGTTTCTCTGTATCACGACCTTGTTGCTATTTGCGCGAAAGGAGGTTTTTCACTGACAAAATGGATCAGTAACAACCGAGATGTTCTGGCAAAAATTCCAGAGGAATTCAGAGCAAAAAATTTGAAGGATTTGGATTTGGACCAAGATTTACTTCCAGTGGAAAGAGTGCTGGGAGTACAATGGTGCATACAATCTGATGCCTTCAAGTTTAAGATTGTGTTGCAGCAAAGACCTCTGACCAAAAGAGGGATCCTGGCTACCATGAGTTCTGTCTATGATCCTTTAGGAATCCTGTCTCCTGTGATTTTGTATGCAAAAAAGATCTTGCAAGACCTGTGCAGGAAGAAACTAGGCTGGGACGAAATTATTCCCGCTTCAAATGCTCAGGAGTGGATCAAGTGGTTGGACGGATTGCGTGAATTGGAAAGCTTCAAAATCGATAGATGCTTCAAACCAATGGGTTTCGGAGAGGTGAGCACAGCACAATTACACCACTTTTCCGACGCAAGTGAAGACGGTTATGGAGTAGTTTCTTATCTGGTTTTGCATAATGTTGACTCCCAAGCGCACATCGCCTTTGTAATGGGGGAAAGCTAGAGTAGCTCCTTTGAAGCTAGTGTCTATCCCTCGAATGGAACTAACTGCTGCAACATTGGCAAGTCGAATGGATTCATTGTGGCGATTAGAACTGTGCATGGACCTTCAAGACTCCGTCTTCTGGACTGACAGTACTTCTGTACTTCTATATATCAAAAACGAGGTCTCTAGGTACCGAACTTTTGTTGCCAACAGAGTTTCGGAAATCCTTAAGGTGTCTCGATCATCACAATGGCGGTACGTGAACACAGCAATAAATCCAGCAGATATAGCTTCTAGAGGGTTGAAAGTGGAATCATTCCTGAAGGACAAGAATTGGGTGCTTGGACCTCAGTTTCTTCTTTTGCCTGAACAGGAGTGGCCAGTTAATCCTATTGACCTGGGGGAATGTTCACCAGATGATCCAGAGATAAAAGCAAGCGTCACAGTCAGTGCTGTACAAATAGAAGAAAATATGGACGTTACAACATACTTCATCCAGTATTTCTCCTCTTGGACCCGTTTGAAGAGGTCAGTGGCTTGGATCCTCAGGTTTAAGCAATTACTCTTCAATCTAAGTCAGAAGAGGAAATCACTGAGAATGTCATTAATTCAATCTAGCATGGATGAAAACCAACAAAAACAACATTTGAAAGAGGAAATGGAGAAAATCAAGGCACAATGTGACAGAAGTGAGCTTTCTGTGGTAGAGCTAAAGAAAGCTGAATTAGGGGGTAATTTGTTACTGCCAAAGAAAAAGTACTCTGATGAACTCTCAAGTTTGCAAAAGGGAGAAAATGTGAAAAAGACCAGTCACATTTATAAGCTCAATCCTATCCTTGAAGATGGTGTTTTAAGAGTTGGCGGACGTTTGAGTAGGGCAGTTATGCCTGAAGAGACAAAACATCCCGCTATACTTGCTAAGGATTTTCACATCTCAGACATCATTCTTAAATGTATACATCAAGAGGTGGGTCATGGTGGTCGAAATTATATGCTATCAAGGTTGCATCAGAGGTACTGGATACCGGGCGCCAGTATAGCTATAAGGAAGATATTGTCAAAGTGTGTGATCTGCAAGCGTTTGCAATCAGCTCCAGGGCATCAACAGATGGCAAACCTACCCCTGAATAGAGTTTCTCCAGATAAACCTCCATTTACGTACGTCGGAGTTGACTGTTTTGGACCCTTTGAAATTAAGAGCAGGAGAAGTATTGTGAAGAGATACGGAGTTCTCTTCACATGTGTAGCCATTCGTGCTATTCATATTGAAGTGGTACAATCATTGAATACCGATTCCTTTATTAATGCACTGCGACGATTTATCGCAAGACGTGGACAAGTCTTGGAAATGCGATCTGACAATGGTACAAATTTTCATGGAGCGGAACGCGAGTTAAGGCAAGCTATTGAATGCTGGAACCAATCTCAGATCAACAACATGCTTTTGCAGAAGGGAATAAAGTGAATTTTTAATCCCCCAACTGGCTCACATCACGGAGGCATATGGGAAAGAATGATAAGGTCCGTAAGAAAAGTACTTAATGCCACCTTAAGAACACAAAACCTTGATGAAGAAGGTCTTCATACAGTTCTATGTGAAGCTGAAGCAATTATAAATGGACGTCCCATCACTAAGGAATCTGCCGACATCAATGATTTGGAAGCACTGACACCCAATCATTTGCTGCTGTTGAAGACTACCCCATCATTGCCACCAGGGATCTTTCAAAAGGAGGATGTATATGCTCGTCGTCGATGGAAACAGGTGCAATATATATCAGACCTGTTCTGGAAACGATGGACAAAGGAGTACTTGCCTCAACTGCAAGAGCGGCAAAAATGGTCAGCTCCATCTCGCAACTTCGTTCCAGGTGATATTGTGATTTTGGTTGATGACTCAGCACCACGTAATTCATGGATAACTGGAAAAGTGATTCAGACATTTCCAGATAATCAAGGCTTTGTTCGACAAGTGAAACTTAAGACCAAGACAAACTGTTTGATTAGACCAGTGACAAAAATTTGCCTTCTACAAGAGGCAGATATTTGACGTTTTCCTTGAAAGAGAATGACTTTTTTAACACCGGCATGAACTTATTACACGCATCACATTGACACACCACATACTTCTCACTTTACATCGATGATACATTCACTCCGTGCTGACACTGTGTTACGGACTTTACAAGGACTCAGTACTGAAGAATCGACGTATTGTAAATGTGCAAACATTTATGATCGATGTAAAAAAATGATTTTTTTGTATTTTGAGATCTTGTATTTATAAATGTCTCCTATGTGTATTTAATATAATTATCGATTTATAATAATTAGGGGCTGGTATGTAGGAGCCATATAACGGGAAAGTCATGTGACCAACTGATAAGGGGTGTGTCATTAATTAAGTGGGGTTAAAACACCTGTTGTGTGTGTGTGTTTGGATGGAAGAATGGGGGGTGAGTGCTGGAGCACATATTTTGTTGACCGTACAAACCTGAACAAATAAAACAACATGCAAGCTTCAAAGAAAAACGCGTCACAGAAGTTATTCCTCCACTCAGCTCCTTAGCGGTCTTTTGGATTGTTCTTATGTGCCGCTACAGGGGACATAGGCCTATAGTGTTGGTCAAGTTACTTGAAAATAGTAATTAGTTACTGATTACTGATTACTTCTCCAAGAAAGTAATCCAGTTACTTTACTGATTACTTATTTTCAAAGTAATTAGTTACTTTACTAGTTACTTTACTAGTTACTTTACTTCAAAAACATGATGCACGACCTGAAAATGCTAAAAGCAGACCTTTCAGCCTAATTCTATTCTTTCTGCATATTCCATCATCTAAAATTGAATCAAATTAAACATTCTCTTTTTTTAAACTTGTTTAATTAGTTTCAATATTTTAACTTTATGCACATTGCATCAACCAAAAATGTAATTAAATGCAACAGTCTCAGACTTGAAGAAAAATGTTGAACATTTAACCAATTTCTGCAGAGTCCACCATATTTTAACGAAATACACAAAGTCCTTCTTCTGTTAACTTATATTTCTGCATATTCCAGCATATAAAATGCAAATATTTTTTTGTAAAATCCTCTATTCGATTAGATTCAAATAAAATACAGCAATAAACTAATTAAAATGAAAGTTTCTCATGACTGTATTCCAAATTATTAACAGTTACGTCTTTTAACATTAAAGAGGAGATTCGTTTTGTTTTTGTAAATCGTCAGATGTTTTTACCATTACATGGAGTTTTCCTTTGTAGAAAGCCTTTCGTTAAAGTGAATTTCGTTTTGTATAAATTGTATCTTAATTTTAATAAATATTGCATCAACCAATTGCATGTATTTAATAAATAA
>JARPMJ010003466.1:0-92337 GCA_033366665.1 Phoxinus dragarum | reverse complement strand
TAAGATGTATGGGATTGGGCGGAGTCGAACTACTCCCTATCACCCACAGGGCAATGGTCAGTGCGAGAGGTTCAATCGAACCCTGCATAATTTGTTGAGGACCCTCTCACCATCCAAGAAACGCAGATGGGTAGAATATTTACCAGAAGTTGTTTTTGCTTATAATACACCTGAACATGCGATCACTGGCTATTGCCCATATTTTTTGGTTTTTGGGCAATCGCCGAAGTTACCAGTTGACGTTTTGTTCGGGGTGGGCCCGACAGATACTACAGAGACAGTTGATGAGTGGGTGGTAGGGCATCAGGAGCGTTTAAAAGAGGCTTATCAAAAAGCAAGGGAACAGATGGAGCATGCTGCTGAAGTTAGGAAGAGACAGATTGGTCCCCCTTCATTACATAGTTCTTTACAGGTGGGACAACTGGTTTATCGTAAAAATCATAATTTTGCAGGAAGACATAAGATTCAGGATTTATGGATGCCCACACCTTTCAAAGTACTTGCACAACCAGATGACTCTAAAGCAGTGTATACAATTGTTCCTTTGGAGGGATCGTGCCCACCTAAAAATGTGCATCGAACAGAGTTGAGGCCATGTGGTCCAGGGATGGTAGCATCATTAAATCAGGATGCCCAGAGCCATAATGATTCAGTCTCTGATAGTGATTCAGAGGGACCATGGGTCGTTAGGGGGGAAGCCTCAGCTGAACCATTGCCAGGGGCGGGAAGTAGATCTGAATCTGTGTTATCCAGTGAATCAGATGAAGAATTTGTGGAACAAAGGGATTTAGAAGATTCTCAAATATTAGAAATGGTTCAATCACCTACAGTCAAATTACGGCGCTCTAGTCGGAAAACAGCAGGGAGCCATTCTAACCCATTTAATTTACCCAGATCAGTTGTGTTGAACGAAGACTGTAGACTTGTAGAGTAGATCCTTTTTTTTTTTTTTTTTTTTTTCATAAGAGGACATTGGGTGACTTATTATTATTATAAATTTTTTTTTTTTAATTTTCTCTCGTACAGGTGGTTAGTAAAATTACTTAAAAGATCATTGGGACAATGATCCGTGGTGGGGAGGGTGAATGTGATAAGGTGATGGATATAACCACTGAAGTATTTACGGTAGTTCTGTGTGGTAGGGTGAATACGGTAGTTTCCGGTCCAATGTCCCCTTTATGAATGGAGTAGCGCTAGTTCAGTAGTAATGGCGGCGCGCACGCTGAACAGACAACGCCAGATCGGCTGCTGATATTCTGTCTTTGAGGTAAATCAAACCCTCATTGATTGTATTCGTTTTTAATGTGATATTTTGTACAATCGTGTATTCAAATATTTTGTGCAGATTGTGAGCATACATTCCTGAATTGTAAAACAGTTGTCATAAGCTGTAGTTGTTGAGAGAGACAACGCCAGATAGGTAGGAGTGAGTTTCCTTATTTAAAAGGCTGTGTTTGATGTAACTGTTTTTAAATGTGTGATAATCATGTGTATCTAAATATTGTGCAGGCTGAAATGATGGTTTGCTCCTGGTTTGAAAAACAGTTGTTGTAAGCTGTTTCCAGGTATGTGATGTATAATTAATGTATGTTTTTTGAGGAATGTTGTTTTAAATGTTTTGTTTGTGAATGTCGTGGCACAAATAATAAGGGTGTTTTTCTGGCTCTATTTTAGGAGTAAGTCTTTGTCACTGTTTTGAATCACTGAAATTCAGTGAACTTATTGGACATCTGCACTGATTTATGTGTATGAATCCTTTTAAACTTATCAACTTACTACCATCCAAGCCTATTTATTTAATAGTTGTCAATAAAATGAATTGAAATAACAACTGGGTTGGACATTTTAATGTACACCATTGAAAGGCTTTACAATAGCTTCAGATAGAAAAATGACAGAAATGTGTGTGCAAATGATTTGTTGAAAAGCAGATAACAGTAGCCATTCCGTTCAACATAAAAAACGAGAGAGAGAGAGAGTGTGTGTGTCTGACAGTGTATAATGCGCAGCGCACGCTGTGTGGTTGCTGCCTCCATCGAACTAGCCTGTGACGTGGTTGTGTATGATTTGGCAATAGGGGATAGTGAAAATCGGGCCGACTCTCCGAATTTTTTAAACATGTTTAAAAATGATCGGGAGGTCGAGAGGTTCTTGTAACGTGCTCAGCTCGGCTCGTAATTCCTGCGAGCAGCGACCATGCGAGCATCACCGATTTCCACTCGATTTGTCCCAAGTGAAAAAATGATCTGCGAGCTCGTAAAAACAGCAAAAATCGCACCGTGTACGCCCGCCTACGTACAGAAGTGGGTTGACACCCATATTATCCATGATGGAGCAAGACGTGGCGGCAGATTTGGAGGATGGAGAAACAACTAATGTTAATTACCCTTATTTGTCCAAGTTCATATTTGTTGCAATTTTTCACTTTTAACAAACAGTCTGAGATATTTGAGTGTTGTGTGTAATAAAACAATACTCTTTGAAATCATAATTGTATTGCATTGTTTTAAACACTAAATATTTTACTTAAAACATTCCTCAGACACTTATTCAGTTATTTATAATATACGTTGTTCAAAAAAATCAAAAGTAGTTTCAATGTAGCTAGCTACTTTTTGATAGTAACTTGTAGTGTAGCTAACTACTTTTCCAAAAGGGTAGCTTGACTGTAGTTTAACTACTTTAACTTACGAGTAGCTTGTAGCTTGTCAAACTACAGTTTCAGAGTAGCTTCCCCAACACTGAACATCACACAAAATGATCTTGCACATCGCATTGAGTTGAAACTTAAGGAAGGTAAAGAAAAAACAGTTTATACCGGTTTAAAGTTTGTCCCTCACAGCTTCATTTTTATCCAGGTAAAATTAAAATGTGGCATCTCATATCTATCCACTATAAAGATCCTAGATCACATGTCATTTTCAAAACTCACAACTTTCAAAATGTATCTATTAAAAGTTCTTTGGAAACACGTTTTGTTGGTAGATCATTGGCAAAATCACAACTGTTAAACAACAATATAATCCAGTGAATAAACTGTATTTTTGTCCTCTCAGAAGTGAAATAATATCCTGACTAAGCTCTACTGAATAGAGAAAACACATTGACCTAACAGTAACAGTTTGTGACAATCCAGCAGGATGAAACTTTTTCCTTTTCCTCAGATATTCATTTGCTCTTTCTTCCATGTCAAAATCATCCATATAACCATGACAAAACCAAAACAAACAAAGATCAAGACTTTATGTCTCTCCATGAACGACAGTTTCTGTTCAACAGTCACAGTAACTTTATCTGGAACAACACGCAGAGGGATGGACTGATCCTTTGGGATCACAAAGGGAAAGAGATTCTGTTCCAATGGTACAAAAAATTCTGCAATATATGAATTTCTCCTGGCATCAGAAAAGTTCACCTTCCTCAAGGGTTTCTGGAGGCGCACGGCCTGTAAGAAATTATCATAACAATACTCAAGCTTTACTCTCACTACCTCTGGATTTCTCTTCATGTTTAACATTCCAGCAGTCATCGCTCTGTACGAGTCTCCATCACGTCTGAGACCCCAGAAGCCGTTTTCAGGGGTCAAAGGTTGTGTAGGAGGTTTTCCCTCCAATCCAAGACACACTCCAAGGCTCCAGTGCCGACTGTTTCCCACCTCAACATCCCATGTGTGAACACCATCACTGTATCCCACACTTCCCAACACCATTCGGATCCTGTGCAGAGGAAGAGGGTTTAGCTCGTTCTGCCGATGGAGACATGAGGTCACAGAGGTCAGATCATCTGACACACACACGTCTGCTGGAGATGTGTTTGGGTTCAGGATCACAGGATCTGAGGAGAACAGGGAATAGTCACGTATGTTGATCATCTGAGCAGTTCTTACAGGAATGATCTAGTCTAGTACTCACAGTAAGGGCAGACGTCCTTCATCTTCTCCCACACTTGGTACTTCAAGTTGCCCAGATGTTTGGGAACATCAATAAGAGTTTCTGTATCAGGGAGTGTGTATTTTGCTCTAAAAAAACAAACCTCACATAATCAGTTTTGAATTTTACTTAAAGCTCATGTATAATTTGAAAGAATAGTAGTAATGTGGGAATGAAAAATACCTGTTCATAATGTCGTAATAATTCTGAGAAACACAGAAACACACAATGTTAAATCAAAGCCGGGCATACTCTGCGATTTTCATCTGAATTTGAGCTGATTTCTCAGCCATACAATTTTTTTTTAAATTCGGGATGAATTTTAGCTTTGACATGCGTCATTTGTTGAAGCAGAGCTACAAACCCATTACCCTAGTGTTTTTCATATCACTGCGCCTGCACGAAAACAGAAATTAAACTACGGTGACAATACATAGAAGTATAATATACTGTATTTATTATATATTTTTTTATTTTTTACATTTCAGCTCAGAGAATTGTAGAGACATACGACCAAGGTAGCGTGTTTCTTCCAGTAAAGCATGTTTCTTCGGAAATAAACACACAGTTCTGGTTTTGGAGGGTCCCTGCGTGTTTATTTCAGACGTATAGTGTGAGCAGTCAAGTCACAGCTTGTCGATTGGACCGTATAGTGTGAACTCATAAATTATGAGCTTTGTCTTAGCTGTGTAAGAGCTCAGTGTGGATGAAGTCCAGGATTTACCACAGTGTGTGTGTGTATGTGAACCGACCTTCAGGAAGGTGATGTCATCGTCCTCAGAAAGATCTTCCAGTTCTCTAACTCTGTCAGAGAGAGGACAGTATTCCTCCTTGTATTCTTCTTTCCAGATTGGCTTCCTTTTCATTCTCTTCTTCATTTAGAGCTGCTATCCTGCTCTCCTCCTCCTTTCTGAGGAACTGATGGAGTTTCTCAAACTCCATCCTGATACACCTCTCTGTCATATGAGTTTGAGACTGTGGGGATAGCATGTAAAAAAACTGTTAATCATCCACACAAATCTCACAAGAGGAATAAATATCAAGCCGTGCTCAATGACCTAACAAATCTGTCTGATCTGTCCTCACAAAATCTACTTTATGAGAGATTAACAGTTGTCCAAAAAAGATTTAAACTTATAATGTTGGTAGGGTTTTACTGTAATAATTTTCAGCCATCTTCTTATGTTCACAAATGCTTTCATCATAACTATCCGTGCAAACAGGATGTAATAGATTAATTGAGCAGTGTAAACAGTGTATTGATTATAATGGGTTTTGGCAAAAGTGCCAAAAAGTATAATGGGTTTTGTGCTCGCGCTGAGCTGAAGTGATTTTTTGATCTCTTCATGTATATAATTTGATAGAAAGTAAGACGATTTGACATAGACTGGAATAATTATTTGGCAAGTAAATATTGGTTTAACTTGGCTCTTGGGTCCACAGAGTTAAATGAAAAAAAAGTAGAAATAAAAATGTATATAAAGAAACAATTTTCATAGAAATTGAAGTGTATTGATGCACCAGCCTGTGACCTGGTGTCCCATACTAGTGCTCAGTTGGGTGGAACTTGAAAAGCTATAGCTGAAGTTTTGTAAAGTAAACATCTGTGGAATACATTGAACCTCACCTTAATGTACCTGCAGCTTTTGCTATCCCGTGACGTACCGTTCTGTAATGAAAGTAAGGTCCTTTCAGCTGAACGAAGAGCATCTTTCAGCTTACCCTTTAAAGATAGACACAAATATTACACATACACATGTATATTGCACAAAAAGATACACTACACGCATCTGTTTATACCTATTTCCTTGTGGGTGTTTGATGTCAATTTAACATCAATATGACATCAACATTGATGTCAAAATGACGTCACGAAATAGGAAATGAAAGTCATATTGACGTCAAAGTGTCGATGTCAATTTGATGTCAAGATTTTGACCTCTGCTGATGTTATTGTGATGTTATTTTGATTTCATGCTTTTGTTGTAAAGTTTTTCTTCTTCTAAGCAAATACCAGGAGACGTTTGGATCACGTTCAAGTAGAAGTTCTTCTTTATTGCACGCGGCTGCGGGTTCCAAAATCAGTCTGAATCTAAACAGTATACATTGTAATTTATACATTCCAAGGGGGAGGAGACTTCTTTGGGTGGAGACAAATTTAAACAAATCATACGAGAGCAAGGAGGAGTTAATTCTTATCTAGCAAAAACCGGTTTGGTAGGTTATCTAGAGGAACCAAGCAAAATCAGCATATTCACTCTATTGTATTGCCAATCTAATCAGTCTAATTCTTCAACGTCTGAGCTAGGAATCAACATAACTATTCACATGCTGATGCTGGCCAGGAACTCCGGTTCCAAGGCCCATCTCAGAACCATTAAAGACAAAAGGTGAAAGTCTCCCATACAGCTAGGCTGAAAGGTGAGAATCTCAGTGATACGACTCATTTAACTTACAATGGAGAGAACAGGAATTGCAACTTTGCTGAGCGGCTTAACCTTAAAAGCTAAATACAATATTCTTTACCGTGATGTCATGTAGGAAAGCATATCTGAAATAGATTCTTAAAATTTGTTATCCTTCACTTTGTTAGCATTTGATGTCAATTCAATATTTATTTGACGTCAAGATGTCATGATGTTGATTTCCGCCCAGCAGGCACAGGATATAGACTACAACATCGGTCAGACGTTGGATTTTGGTAGAAAATGAAAGTTGGGTTGATGTCAAAAAGGTGAAATGCATGGCCGTACGCTTATTACCAGCTTCACTTAAAACTAACCTGATTTACTTTATTTAATTTCCGTTTTAATGAAATCAATAGTTGTATTTTAAAGTCACCATGATGGTGGTTAGCGTTTGCTTTAGTTGGGCTCTTGACCCTTGACTTTTTAAGTATATAAATTTTTCTCTGGCTGCTATAATTGTGAGTTTATAAAACTCAATTGTTGTGGCAAAAAAAGCTATGAGATCAGGTGATGATACCGACAAAGTTATAATTATATTATTTTCTAAATCCCTGATATTATTCAGTGTCTAGTGTTTTGATTATACCTGATTTGTGTTTTCAATGTTGTTTTATAATTGAGCCCATTTCATTTTACAGCATGAGAGCAATGTTGTTGTTTTTTAACATGTAGTGCATTAAACTTTTTGCTCTACATTATTACTTAGCCATCAAGAATCAGTGTATGACTCTCAACAATGGTAAAAATCAATGAAATGCTTTATGCTGCAGTGCATGCTGGGTACTACCAATCAAAACTCACCCATATCGCCCAGCATGCATTGCGGCATTAATAAATTATGCAGCTGGATTTTTTTGTAGCTTGTTTTATACTCAGAGTTGATCTGATATTTTTTATTGTCACCATTGATGAGATTCATACGCTGATTCTTGATGTCTGAGTGCGTCTAAGTAATGACATAGATGAAAAGTTTTTTTGCACTCTATTTTTTTTTAAGTATAATATTTATATAATACTACTAGATATGCTTCAGATTCAAATGACTTCATTCCTATATAATTAAAACATTAGACACTGAATAAGACCAGAGAATCAGGCAATTACATCAATGAACAACCAACATCACCTGACCTCATTTTCTCATGGCTTTTTTAGCTACAACAATTGTGCTTTATAAACACACAATTAAAGCAGCCAGAGAAAATTTTATATTAAAGAGTCAAGGGCCCAACTAAAGCAAAGGCTATCCACCATCATGGTGACTTTACGGAAATTAAATAAAGTAAATCTGGTTAGTTTTTAAGTGCAGCTGGTAATAAGTGTACGGCCATGCATTTCATCTTTTTGTTTGGTTTATTCCAACCAAAATTCAACGACTGCCCAACGTTGGAGCTTGACGTCAAACAAACATTGGATTTAGACATCAACCCAACTTTCATTTTTTACCAAAAACCAACGTCTGACCGATGTCGTAGTCTATATCCTGCGCCTGCTGGGAGGAAATCAACATCATGACATCTTGACGTCAAATAAATATTGAATTGACATCAAATGCCAACAAAGCATGAAATCCAAATAACAGAGGTCAAAATCTTGACATCAAATTGATATCGACACTTTGACGTCCATATGACTTTCATTTTTGACCTATTTCATGACGTCATTTTGACATCAATGTTGATGTCATATTGATGATATATTGACATCAAATGCCCACTGGGTTGTAATTTTCTTGGCAATAAACTTGTCTGCCATACCTAAGCATTTAATAATTACATAAGTAAGTATCTTTAAAGAACAAAATTTCTCACCTTGCGTTGACGTACAGCCTGTTGTAGCGGCTGTGTTTCGTGCCATTCATGTTCATTGTCCTTACACATTGAACATATAGCCTTATCATCCGTTTGACAGAACAGCTCAATCATCTTTCTATGTATCTGACACTCCAGTTCTCCATTCTCTTTCCTCGTGTTGTTCTCTCTCAGGTAAGACTCACAGGTGTTTCTCAGGCTCAGATTGGACACCGGTGGCGTTGGTGAAACCTGCCAACAGATATGACATCTTCTGGATCTGCTCAAGCTCCAGTAATCATAGATGCATCGACGGCAGAAACTGTGACCACAGCTCAATAACACAGGGTCAGTGAAGAGCTCAGTGCACACGGAACACGACAGGTCAACCAACAGAGAGGCAGCCATGAAGACAGGAACAGAAGACTAACAACTGAACAACTGAGAGAGAAAACAAACAAGACAAAGCAAAGGTCAAGGACATCCTCATATATGCCCAGCCTCCCATTTTTACGAGAGAGGAGGAGTTAGAGTTAGACAGGTGGATCACAATTCAAATGATAATGGGTTGAAGTAAAAACAAAACAAACAAAATAAACATCTCAACAATCTCAACAATGGTGACGATCAAAAGTTTCATGTCGCTATGCATTCTGGGTTCCAGGATAGTATTAACTCCCATCATGCACTGCTGCATGAATGATAATAAAAAAAAATATTGCCACCATTGTTGATATGCATGTGCTAATTTGTGATATTTCTACAAGACAGTGTATCTCTGTTATTTTTGGTTATACATGTGTTAAAAATGTTTTCTTTTGTTTGCTGTGGTGTCATAGTGGTTGTAATGTAACACTTTTGATTGAGAATTAAACTCTGAATGAGTGAGAATAAATTCCTTAGAGAATGAACAGGCTATATGATGAGTTTATCATAATCAATATAACCACAATCATTCAAAAACTGTATAGTGTGCACAAGTGTGACTTGCAAAAACACAGCTCAGGCAGCAAGAGAAAAACTATTGTTTTAGCATCAGCAAACCAGCTAAAGCAAACACTGATCTCTATAATGGTAACTTCAAATCAAATATTTTCAATTAAACATCTCAATAACTACTTCTGTAGATGTATGACAGAAATAAAGTCATACTGGTTATTAATACGTGTAATAATGTTTAATGGGTGTTCAGCAGGCGGTGACTGTGTAGTTGCTCGTCCAGTGGAAATCTTTTTATGTACAAAAGTTCTTTAGTGGTCTCAAATGAAATTTCACAGTATTACTTTGCTCATGTTTTAATGCATTATACATTTTAGTTAATACATTCAAATGACAGTTGGTCAATGGCAGTCGGTTTCTGCAAGTTAAATTAGTTTTAACTCGAGTTTTAATTTAGTGCATTTTACAGTAACAAACTGTAGATTACAGTAAAGAACTGTACAATTAACAGTAAATTACTGGCAACAGTGTTGACTTATTATATGCATTTTCACATTTTGCTGTAATATTATTTGAATTATTAATAATAAGACATTAAATGGTAAAAATGGTAAATGGACTGCATTTATATAGCGCTTTCATAGACCCATGGCCACCAAAGCGCTTTACAATTTGCCTCTCATTCACCCATTCACTCATACATTCATACACCGACGTTATTATTAGGCAATAATTTTATATTAGAGCTGTGCGATTTTTTCCCCTAAAAAAATCTGTGATTTTCTTTATAAAAAACTTGATTTGCGATTTGACCTTTTTTTCCCAGCCCTATTTTATATTCAATTCTTAAAATAATGTAAAGAATAAATGTTAAGAAAAATCGAATTGATTATTGTTTAGTAACAGGTGGGATTTCAATAATTTGTTTGTTTTTTAGTCTGTTAAATAAGTTCAAAACATCTTCGATGCTGGAGGATGAGGAGATAAATCTCGAATCATGTTGTGCTTTTAATCATATACATAAAACAAGATGATTTGCGAACGATGACTGGTTTCAGTTTGATGGAAGTTACAACCATACATCATGCAAATTGGACGCACTATTGGAAAAGGGTGAAACTGAGAGGCTGCTCAATATCTAACCACTTAATTATCTCATTAACTTTAACACTGCTTCAGTGTTACTTATAACTCTCTGAGTGTGGACTCATATAAACTATGAGCAGTGTTAATTTAACACTGGGGATTTTGCTGTGCTAAACTATATTTCCCTTTCGTCCAGGGAACTCCGACGTACGTCGGGTTCCCCTGACGAATTGGGATCACGCTAGGGAGCCTATTACCTTCGAGAAACTAAACAAAAAGCCAATGAACATTGGCATGCAACATTTGCATTCCGCGGACCCGCCCGTCAGCGCGGGTATAAAAGCCGGAAGTAAACATTGCATCATCGCCTTTCGCTTCGGAGCCTCAGTTTCCTGTGACTTCCTAAGCCTTCTGAGAACGGAAAACAAATACCTGGAGAGCAGAAATCGCTGGTGTGACGGCGCGGTGCAGCGATCTTCGCCTTCAGCAGCAAAGGGTTGCAGTTTCCCCCGCCTGTCTGCTGCGTTGGTCCCTCGGCGCTTCGGCGTTTCTCTCTCTCTCTCTCTCTCTTGTTTTTTCTCTCTCTCTTTTTTCTTTCTAAAAGAGCTGGCGGGGTGTTTCGCGTCCTTTTCAGGATGTCGAATCACCCGTGCGTTTCTGGATGTGGTAGACTTCTCCCTCCGGATGATGGCCATCAACACTGTCTCGCATGTTTGGGCTTAAGGCATGCTGAGGCAGCGTTGTTGGATGAGTCATGCTCTCTCTGTGGGAGCATGGCCATCGCGACGCTCCGCTCGAGACTAAGATCCCTGAAATATGGGGGAGTCCCTTCGGAGAATGCTCGATCTAGTTCGTCTGTCGGTTCAGTTCGACAGGCGGCTACTTCGGTCATTCCCGTTGGTGAGCGTATGAGGGTTACAGTGCGGAATGCCTCGTGTGGTGAAACATCCTCGCGAGCTTCCCACTCCTCTAGCAGCTCGCTGCCAGCGGCGCTTCCGGGGGAACTTCCGGGGCCGTCCCGCACGGTTCCGGTTGTTTCCTTTGGAGCGCCCCCGGAGGACCAGATGTCTATCGCGGCATCGGAAGAGGCGCAATCATCTTCGGGTGAGGAGTCAGCGGCTCCACCCCCTTCGGGTGCGGTGGCTGCGGCTGACGCTGATCCCGAGGTGGTTGCCATGCTCGAAAGGGCGGCCGCGAATGTGGGACTCGAGTGGAACCCTCCGCCCGGGCCCTCGCATTCGCGGCTTGATGATTGGCCTGCTGCGGTGCGTGCGGATGCCCCGCGCACCGCTCCAGTGCCCTTCTTCCCTGAAGTGCATGAGGAGTTGAGGAAGTCCTGGTCGGCGCCTCTGGCGTACCGGCGGGGGCCTCCTCGCCCCTCCCTCTTCACCACCCTTGACGGCGGGGCGGCGCACGGGTACGAGGGAATCCCCCCAGTGGAGCGGTCTATCGCGATGCAACTGTGTCCGAAGACCGCTTCCACCTGGCGGGGTGCCCCTTCACTCCCCTCCCGCGCCTGTAGGTTCTCCTCGGGTCTAACCGGGGAGGCCTATAAGGCGTGTGGAGACGCCGCCTCCGCCCTGCATGCCATGGCTCTGCTTCAGGTCCACCAGGCCAAAGCACTCCATGACCTGCAGGGGGGTGGTCCCGACCCAGCCTTGCTGCAGGAGCTGCGTGCGGCGACCAACTTCGCTCTAACGGGCGACGAAGGTTACCGCACGTTCGCTGGGTCGGGCGATGTCCACACTTGTGGTCCAGGAGCGCCACCTATGGCTCACCCTTGCGGATATGCGGGAAGCCGAGAGGAACAAACTTCTCGACTTCCCCGTGTCCCAAGGGGGCCTCTTCGGCGAGGCGGTGGATAACTTGGCCCAAGAGTTTTCCGCCGCCCAGAAGCAGTCGGAAGCTATGCGGCATGTCCTGCACAGGAGGAAGGCCGCTGCTGGCCCAACTCCTGTTGCTGCACAGCCTCCGGCCGCTCGTCGCCGAGGTCGTCCTCCTGCGGCCGCTCCCCCTCCAGGCCAGCAGCCTCAGCCTGGGGGACGGAGGTCGGGCCGTAAGAGGGCGGCCCAGCCCGCTCCGACGCCACCTGCACCTTCCAGGAAGAAGAGAGGTGGACGTCGTTCCTGATGCGGGCGACCTGGATCAGGATGTTGCTGCTCTGCGGGAGGCGGTCCCTATTCGCCTCCTTCCCCCGGGGGAGGGCCGGGTGGAGAATCCTTGTTTTGTTTTTGTTCCGCCACTGACACAGTCAGTGGTACCCCACTTTTTCAATAAAAGAGCAGTTTCCGAAACATCCTTTTCCAGGTCATCCACGGCCGAGACTGTCGGGCACGCAGTCTCCCCCGTGCGAGAGGGTCGCAGCGGCGGCGCGTGTCGTTTCAGTGCGACACGGCCCCCGCTCCCCTCTCCCCAGCCTGCGGGTAACGGCCTCGCGGAACCCTCCGCGTCGCCCCGGCCTGCGGCTGGCCACGGAGGCGCAGAGACGAGGTTACGAGGAGTCAGGGCCTCGTTCCTCGTCTCTCCCCCTCCCCTCGCCACGGGGCGGCCCGCAGCAGAGGGTACACGAAGAACCCTCTCTGCCGTCTGCCCCCCGGTGTGGACAGGTAGGTGTCAGTACCTGCGCCCAGACCCCGCTCGCGGTCGCCATGTCGTCGCTGGAGCCGGGTCCCTGTCCCCCGCCCTGCTGCCCCCTCCGCGGGTACGCCGGTGGTTCGGGTGGGTCTACTCGCTCGGTTCCTGGAGGCCTGGCTAGCGCTTCCAGCTCCGTCCCGGTGGATCCTCCGCACCATTCGGCTCGGCTACGCAATTCAGTTTGCCCGCCGGCCTCCCAGGTACAGGGGCATTTTCTTCACCCGTGTGCGGTCAGAGGATGCCCCTGTCCTGCGGAAAGAGATCGATGTCCTGCTGGCGAAGGACGCGATCGAGCCGGTCCCTCCTGCCGAGATGAGGTCCGGGTTTTACAGCCCCTACTTCATTGTACCCAAGAAAAGCGGTGGGTTACGACCGATCCTGGACCTGCGTTCCTTGAATCGGGCCCTGCACAAACTCCCCTTCAAGATGCTCACGCAGAAGCGCATTTTCGAATGCATCCGTCCCCGGGATTGGTTTGCAGCAATCGACCTGAAGGACGCTTACTTTCACGTCTCGATACTTCCTCGACACAGACCGTTCCTGCGGTTTGCGTTCGAGGGTCGAGCGTATCAGTACAGAGTCCTACCCTTCGGGCTGGCCCTGTCCCCCCGTGTCTTCACGAAAGTCGCGGAGGCGGCCATTGCTCCCATGAGAGAGCAAGGCGTTCGCATCCTCAATTACCTCGACGACTGGCTCATTATAGCTCACTCTCGGGATGTTCTGTGCGAACACAGGGACATGGTGCTCCGGCATCTCAGTCAGTTGGGTCTTCAGGTCAACTGGGACAAGAGCAAACTCTGCCCCACGCAGAGGATCTCTTATCTCGGTATGGAGCTGGACTCGGTCGCCCAGACTGCGCGCCTCACAGAGGAGCGCGTCCAGTCAGTGCTCACCCTGCCTCAGGTCTTTTCGAGGCAGGACAGCGGTTCCACTGAAACAATTTCAGAGGCTCCTGGGGCATATGGCGGCCGCAGCGGCGATTACACCGCTTGGCCTATTACATATGAGACCGCTACAGCGCTGGCTTCACGATCGAGTCCCCAGGTGGGCGTGGCAGAGTGGCACGTTCCGGGTCCAAGTGACCCCGCACTGCCGCCAAACCTTCTCCCCGTGGTCGGACCCTGCGTTCCTTCGGGCTGGAGTGCCCCTGATCCAGGTTTCCAGGCATGCTGTGGTTTTCACAGATGCCTCTGCCACGGGGTGGGGGGCCACGTACAAAGGGCATGCAGTCTCGGGTCTGTGGACGGGGCCCCAGCTGCTTTGGCACATCAACTGCCTGGAGTTGCAAGCAGTACGTCTAGCTTTGTGTCGCCTCGTAGGGGTTCTCAGACACAAGCACGTACTGGTCCGTACGGACAACACTGCGACCGTTGCGTACATCAACCGTCAAGGTGGTCTACGCTCCCGTCGTATGTCGCGACTCGCCTCCCACCTCCTCCTATGGAGTCAGAAGCATCTGAGGTCGCTTCATGCCGCTTACGTGCCGGGGGCTCTCAACCGTGTGGCCGACGAGCTTTCACGGTTCACCCCCCTGCCCGGAGAATGGCGACTCCATCCCCAGGCGGTCCAGCTGATTTGGAGTGTCTTCGGAGCGGCGCAGGTCGACCTGTTCGCCTCTCCGGACACGACCCATTGCCAGTGGTTTTACTCCCTGTCCGAGGGGACCCTCGGCACGGACGCCCTGGCTCACAGCTGGCCCCGGGGCCTTCGCAAATATGCGTTCCCCCCCAGTGAGCCTTCTTGCGCAGACTCTGTGCAAGGTCAGGGAGGAAGAGCAGCAGGTCTTGCTAGTGGCGCCGTACTGGCCCACCAGGACTTGGTTCCCAGAACTTATGCTCCTCTCGACAGCCCCTCCTTGGCCGATTCCTCTGAGGAAGGATCTACTTTCTCAGAGACGGGGCACTCTACGGCACCCGCGTCCAGACCTCTGGAAACTCCATGTCTGGTCCCTGGACGGGACGCGGAGGTTCTGAGTGGTCTGCCACAGGCAGTGGTAGATACTATCGCTTCCGCTAGAGCCCCCTCTACGAGGCGCCTCTATGCGTTGAAGTGGAACCTGTTCGTCGCTTGGTGCTCCTCCCGTCAGGAGGACCCCCGAACTTGCCCGATCGGCGTTGTGCTTTCTTTCCTGCAAGATGGGTTGGAGCGTAGGCTGTCCCCTTCAACCCTCAAAGTGTATGTCGCTGCCATTGCGGCGCATCACGATGCAGTTGACGATAAGTCGGTGGGAAAGCACGACCTGGTCATCAGATTCCTGAAGGGTGCTAGGAGGTTAAACCCTCCTCGCCCTGTACACTCTGTACCCCCTTGGGACTTGACTCTGGTACTGAGAGCTCTCCAGAGTCCTCCCTTTGAGCCTTTGCTGACAGTAGAGCTTGATATCCTGTCTATTAAGACAGCGCTCCTGTTAGCATTGGCTTCTTTTAAAAGGGTCGGGGATCTGCAAGCATTTTCGGTCGACGAATCGTGCCTAGAGTTCGGGCCGGGCCTGTCCCATGTAACACTGAGACCCCGCCCCGGATATGTGCCCAAGGTTCCTACCACTCCGTTTAGGGATCAGGTAGTGAACCTGCAAGCGCTGCCCCAGGAGGAGGCAGACCCAGCCCTAGCTTTTCTCTGTCCCGTCCGCTCCTTGCGGTGTTACGTTGACAGAACGCAAAGCTTCAGGACCTCAGACCAGCTCCTTGTCTGTTACGGAGGCCGGCAGAAGGGGAAGGCCGTCTCCAAGCAGAGGTTAGCCCACTGGATAGTGGATGCCATCACCCGAGCCTATGAGGCTCAGGGTGAGCCTTGTCCCCCCAGGTTGCGCGCTCACTCAACTAGAGGGGTTGCCGCTTCCTGGGCGTTGGCTCAAGGCGCCTCGCTGACAGACATTTGTAGAGCTGGGGGCTGGGCGACACCTAACACGTTTGCTAGGTTCTATAACCTCCGTGTGGAACCGGTTTCCTCCCGGGTTCTGGCTTCGTCCAGTGGGTCGAGGGAATAGGTTGTGTCGGCTTGCTGCGCCACTCTGTAATCAGATAAGTGCGTCTCTTCCGCTCCGCTGGCCCCTAAGTGGTAACCTCGTTGAGCTCCTCCATCACCCCCCCGGCGCCCGGCGTAGCGGACCGCCCGGCGCCAGGTTTGCTCCTCTAGCTAGAGTCGTAGCAGACTGGGTGTTCAGTGGTCTTGTGTACCGGTTTTTGCCACGTGCAGTCCAGCCGTGTCTTCCCCGACGGACTCGCGCCGTCGTCCTTGTTGTATGCGCTCCCAATTCCAATGGTTGGGACCATCTCAGGGACTCCATATGTTCACTATGTGGATTCATATGAGTATTCCAGGCCAGATCAGGCATCCTGGTTTTCCGTAGTGTGCCTCCCCCCCCGGGGGTTGAGGCACGCTTCCCAGTGTTATCCAATGTCCTCTGTGTGGGTCTTGCGGAACAGCAGTGGATTCCTAGCAGCCCCCGAAATTTATTGAAACTGCTGTAGGGCAGCTTAGCTGGGCACTGGAAGGGGCCAGCACCATGGCGTTTTATTAGGGATCCCAATTCGTCAGGGGAACCCGACGTACGTCGGAGTTCCCTGGACGAAAGGGAACGTCTCGGTTACGTATGTAACCCTCGTTCCCTGAGTACAGGGAACGGAGACGTACGTCCCTTTGCCATGTGGCTGCACCTTCGCAGGGGTCCGTTACTTCGGCTCCTCAGCGAAAAGCGATGATGCAATGTTTACTTCCGGCTTTTATACCCGCGCTGACGGGCGGGTCCGCGGAATGCAAATGTTGCATGCCAATGTTCATTGGCTTTTTGTTTAGTTTCTCGAAGGTAATAGGCTCCCTAGCGTGATCCCAATTCGTCAGGGGAACCCGACGTACGTCTCCGTTCCCTGTACTCAGGGAACGAGGGTTACATACGTAACCGAGACGTTTTACCCAAATGATCACACACTTTGATTAATTTAATAATGTCAAATAAAGTTAAGTCTTTATTCGTTTTGCGATGATATCTCTTGATCAAAATATTTTACATGATACATGTACAAACCAAAAATGTAGGCCTGATTAATTAATAATTCATTAAATTAATTGCATAGTAAATTTTGCTTAGAAAAACAAATTAACCTTTTTAAAAGACATTTCATTACTTCATGTAATTAGCCAAGGCCTAAATAATAAATAAATAAAAAGAGGCTCAGTAGCTTCTGCAGCACGAAAAAAAGTTGGTGTTGTTGTTAGTCGACACGTGGGTATGACATCATCGTTTCACAAAATATACGGATTGGCTGTACACACGAAAACGCAAGCGTGTTGTTTTCAGATTATGCACTCTGGGACCCGGTTTCAGTCTCCCAAAACGCCGGATCCGTCTGGACGAAACGCTGATACGATACGATACAAAGTTTGTAGTGACACCTTAAATAACTTGCGTGCGCAGCAAGCACAAGTTGTGATTTTTGTTCTTTACATGCTTATTAGTGTCCTCTTTGATCCTGGAAAATCTGAAGAACGGACGCGTCTCCGATCGAGTATGGGGAGGCTGCAGACCTGGAGCCGGTAGATATAGGACCCAAACAGTTTTACGCCCTGACAGTTTTACGCCCCTGTTGTTCCTGATGCGTCCAGTAGAGGGAGGCTGTACAGCGACACGAATTGAGGTATGTTTTAATCTTTTTTTAAATTAATTCATTAATTTATTTTGTATTGCAAATGAAAGGATACAGACATTAACAGTGAGAAGAGGGAAAAAAAACAAAAAAAAAAAACAAGGGGGTATACGGACATCAAAAGAGATTGAATTAGGCTACTACACAAATCAATACAATATTACATTGTCAATAAAAAAATAAAGGTTCTTTACAACAGACTCGAGGATATTATTTGTTTTAGAAACCTTTGAGTTTGAAGGTTTTGCCATTGGATGGTTCTGTCTTTATGCAGATGAAACTTGCCCAGAATTTACCTAAAAGTTCAGGACGATCTGGCTTAAATTTATCTTACCACGTATGTAGGACACTGTTTTGTAGCTGTATGACGACCAATAGAGAATAGTACAGCAGATATTAAATCGAGGATCCATATGATTACACGGTACTCTATGTCTAATTGTCTAAATATGGTTAATATCTAAATGTAACTTTATATAAATTCACAACAACATATTTTACTTAGTCTACAATAATATTTAAAACTAATATTTTAAAACATACGGTGAGTAGGCCTATAACTGCAGTAGGTCATATCATTACTTGTCATAACACGTAGTTGATCCAACTATGTGTATTTTTAATTTTTCAATTCACAAAAACAAAAGTCTTCTGTAGGCTGAGTGAAGAGAGTGAACCCAGACTGAATATCTGCATCTATTTTTCTATTTTAATCCGTGCATATCTACACTGTAGCGTTTATATTTAAATGAACAAAAAACACAAAATTGTCAAGTCTATGGACGGGTTATTAATGTGTTAGCGTCGATTTAATGATGTTATTTCGCAGTATATCCCTCTACTGGACGCATCAGGAACAACAGGGGCGTAAAACTGCCAGGGGCGTAAAACTGTTTGGGTCCTATATCTACCGGCTCCAGGTCTGCAGCCTCCCCATATAGCTCCGATCCGAAGATATCTGCTAAAGTTTTTTTTTTCAAAGGTAAGGCGTTCAGTTTTCTGTGCACACTCCACAATGAACTTATTATCCTTAAGTGACTGTTAAACGTAAGTGGTACCATCACAAACGTCATTTTGTGCTCTAAAAAAGGCATATTTCATGGTATTGTGTCATGGAAGGTCAATGCAAAATCTAGAGAAATGTGCGAGGTGGCCAGCGGGGGAGACAATTAGCCAGCATAGGACGCAATTAAAAATACAATTTCATATTTATTATATTTAAACTGTGTATTATTAATTAATTATTAATATATTAAATATCTTGTTTAAATATATGTTTTATACATTTTATCCAGTGCTAATTTACATAAAATTTATGAATTTAAATGGATGAATAAACAAAAATTGTTCCCCAATTGTTATTTTCTTAATTTGTCTGTATTTATTATATTTGCAATGCATGGTTATTACCTTTCCATCATTAAAAATGGGTGTCTCAACTGTACCACATAGGTACACAGTTGAGACGGAGTTGACACAAAAAGCACCTTATTTTTATTCGCTAATTGTGGAAAATATAAACTACGTATTATTGATTGATAATATATTAGTCTACAAGCTAATTTAATGTCATGTGGCATTTCATGTGGAAATTCACTTATTTTCAGTATACAGCTAAACGTGCCTCCGTGTGGACACGGCCCACTGTAAAAATGAAAACATAGATTTTATTGATATCTAATCAATAAAATGAGGCAACAGATTACAAGCAATATTATTAATTAAATTTAACAAATTAGAATTGAGTAATAATTAATCAAATTAATTCCTTAAATGTTAACCATTTAAAATGAGTAAAAATTACAAAATATATGTTATTGCCAACATTGAAGACACCAGATGTTAACAAGCAGAATCACTGAAGGAGAAAACCATAATTAAAGTCACCATTATGGAGATCAGTGTGTGTTTTAGTTGGCCTCTTCACCCTAAAATTATTAATTTTAAGTTTGTTTGGCTGCTGTACATGAGTTATAACAGCAGATGAACAAATAGAAAAAGGTGATCAGTATGCCACACTCCTCAAAATATCTTCTTTTGTGTTCAGCATAAGAAAGAAATTAATACATGTATGGAACAACATTAGAGTGAGTGAGTAAATAATGACATATCATTTTTATTTTTGGGTAACTATCGCTTTAAGGACAAGCGGCTGCATGTTACTATTAGGGCTACTGTCTCTTTAAGATCTGCCCGTGACGAGTCTACACACATTTGACAATCAGATTTTTTTCACTTTAGACATAACCAACTTTGTTTATGTAAACCTTGTGTGTATTTGACAGTATTAGAGCAATAAGACTCGAAAGACAACTTAGTCCAGTATCCAGACGCTGTTAGACAGGCTTTTAGTGCATGACGGGTGTACGTTATTGCGCGTTAGAACAGCGCATGACATGTCTTTCGCATTGACTTTAATCTTTTGTATTTTGTGAAGTTTAATAGCCTACTGGTGTGATAATCTGAATGCAGTATTTGTTGTGGTATGTCGAACTTGAACACTTAAACAACAGTAGGGCTATAATAGCATAATATATAAAACAAAATATTATTATTACATTATTATATAAAACTAAAACTGTTAGGCTAAAACAAAGATCACGGGATCAAAAGTAAACGTTAATCGTCAATGTTTCCGCCATTTTGGTTTGTTTGTCTTGTCTAAATATAATGATTTGTGTTTTAAATCCCATGTACAGAAGAGCATAAACATATAGCAGCTAATTTTAATATCACTACATGGTTGCATGAGGAGTTCTGAACTTACCGCAACATATGCAAACAGTTTTAAACACCCAGAATTAAACAAATTAAAGCCTCGGAATGGCTTCCGTGGCTATTCCTTTCGTTTTTACCTGAAGGTGTGTCTTGTTTTCTTGTAACTCCACTAATATGAAAAACAAACTCACTCCCTCTAACGGCGCAACGAGTCGAGAGAGAGAGAGAGAGAGAGAGAGAGAGAGAGAGAGAGAGAGAGAGAGAGAGAGAGAGAGAGAGAGAGAGAGAGAGAGAGAGAGAGAGAGATTCCTCTTTACTTGCGTTCGTCAGCTGGTTTTGACTATGAAAAATAAACTCCCTCTAGGGGCGCAGAGCATCATCACAGTCTCAGTTGAGGACAACTATCTCAGAGTGAAGACCATCAGGAAAGTTTTATATGGTTCAGTGATGTAAATAAATAATAGCTTTTTGTAATCATTCACCACTTCATTACAGTGTGGTGTTTTGAAAATCTGACCTACGTCCTCAGGATGATCTCTTAAAGGTCCCATGACATGAAATTTTCACTTTTTGAGGTTTTTTAACATTAATATGAGTTCCCCTAGCCTGTATATGGTCCCCAAGTTTCTAGAAATTTCAATCGGTGTAAATCGAGCTTTTGCTATCTTTCTCTGCCTTTGAAAAAGTGGAAGCTCAATCGTGCTGATCTTGAATCTCCTCCGTAGACGTCATACGGAGGAAATGTTACCTCCCCTTTCTCTGCTTTGCCCGCCCAGAGAATATTTCCCGTCCATGAGAAAATGAGCTAGGAAGTAGGAAACGCGTGCGCGCGATTTTAGTTTGTCCACGGAGATATCATGGCTTTTGAGCGAGCGAAGCATAATAATTGCTCATTATTGGATGTACAAATGAACACCGAAGCCTTTTTTTAGTTCCTTCATCAAGCCCCAGAAGAACCAGTGGATTAATTTAATTTCCTCTGGAAATGCGCCGACACAACTCCCCAAAGTTGTGCATGTCTGCGGCATAACTTACATTTCACCGACGACTGTTTCCTCAACTTGGATCAATACAGAGCTGGCCTCGACGAACGTCTGAAAATACATCGATCGAGCCGAGCAACAATTTCTGATGTTCAATTGTTCAAGTTCAGTCAGGTAATCTTTCTCTCAAATCGTTCAATACTGCTGTTTATGCCTCAGTAAGTCAAGCCAGTGACTAAAATATCAACTTCACATCGTTTCTTTTTAGTAGGATGAAAATAATCGTATTTAAATTGTGAATCAATTATATACAGAAAGCATCAAAGAACAATCTTTGTAGGAATCGCGCGCACGCGTTCCTAACGTTACTTCCTAGCTCATTTTCTCATGGACACAGCGCGATCTAGTTTATCTGAACCCTTGCCAAACTCGTTATGAAATTATCAATGACGCACGTTACACTGCACATGAAGCTCTTACTGTATTTACATCACCGTGTTTGCATTGGTGAAAGCATTAGAGAGAGTGCAGAAACTGCGTTGCCATGACAAGATCTTCATTCTCGCGATCAACAACAGACTGTCATCTGCTTGCGCAATGCTCATCACGGCAACATTTTATGTGATGGGAATAGATCTAAATACTTTAAAAACTTCTGACGATTTGTTAATCTCGATAGCTGTAATAGTAAAAACGTATAATAACTGTAGTAAAAGTATTCGAGAGAGTTTCACATGTAAAGTAGCTATTTCATATGCAAGCATGTCAGCCAATCACAGCAGTGGGCGGTTACACTGAATATCACACAGACAACGCCCCTTCAAACAGAGCGTTTAAATCAGAGGCTAAAATCAGGCTAGAAAAATGCCTTTTGTTTCAAAATTATGACTATTTTCTATCTAAAAAACATACTAACATAATAAGGGCAACCCAGGACACATTATAAAATAATATAATAACCCCATGTCATGGGACCTTTAAACTTTTTAGACTTTTTAGACGTTTACACTTCACCAGTAAAACAGAAACTGTGGACCAACAAAAGTCCACAAAAGATGTGCCCGGCTCTCCCCTACTCGCTCATTATATTTTGTATATTCTGAACACAAAAAAGGTTGCATAGGCTAGTGCACTACGCATACTATAGTGAACTATGTTCATATATGTTACATATTCTTTTGCCATTTATTTGGAATAAAACTTTCACTCTTCAGAAACAAAACTGGTCACAGAGCCTCTGATTTCAGAACAATATCCAGCTTCCCTTCGTGTAATACAACACAGACTGAGAACATGCAGGTGACACAAACAGTTATGGGTTATGAGTTATGATGCTTCATATGAACACACACAGTTACTAAATCACTGCAGACATTTACTGCATACTCTTCAGGCAATTTTGGCAGCAATCTCCAATCGCATAAACACTGTACAGTTTATACATTTTTACGCTTGACATAAATGGCAGACATACTGAAACATTTGTATGACTTAATTTTATGCATGTTCACATTTCGCTGTAAGATTATTGGGATTTGAGGCTATTATGTAATATTATTTTATATTATTTTAAGTAGTATTATTATATTAAGTAATATTACTATTATTAGGCTATTATTTTATATTAAATTCTTAAAATAATGTAAAGAATGAATATAAAGAAAAAACTAATTGATTATTGTTTTGTTTATTTAGCAGGTGGGATTTCAATAAAACAATTTGTTTAGTCTTTTAAATAAGTGGAAAACATGTTCAATGCTGGGGATGAGGAGATAAATCTCGAATCATGTTGTGCTTTTAATAATATACTGTTGACAAGATGATTGGAGTTGAAGTTGTAGTTTGATGGAAGTTAGTACCATAAATCGTGCAAAGCATCATTGGACGCACTATTGGAAAAGGTTGAAACCTTGAGAGGCTGTTCACTGCAGAGCCATGGGTGGAGTGTGAAGTCTAGCTCCGCCTCTCTGAATGTCATTTGGGTCTAATGGGTGGAGCTAGAATATCTAACCACACCCTAACTCGACCCATAACACTATTAGACGTCCAGAGAGGAGGAGCTGGATGTAATTCGACTCTTCAGTGAGCACCACTTGGAGAACTTTGAAGTTTGAAAGGTTTGCGCAAGATTGGGAGGAACAAAGAGAAATTAAGTATTTCTGGGAAAACAAGTAATGCAAGACCCTCAAATGATTGAACAAGGAAGTGCAGACTCTACACCGAAACTCTGTCCAGCCAGAAACGTAAGTACAGTAAATTATTCTAAATCATTTCAATATCTGATAATAATATAGGTTTAGATTTTTAGTTATATATAAGTTGTTTTTTAAGTTGTTGTTTTTTGTTTTGTTTTTGTTTTTAAGATAACGTTTGTTCTTTTGAACAACTTAGAAAAAACGTTCTGTGAGAAAAGTAATAGGCTATATTGCAAGTTGCAACAATTTGGATTAAAGTAAAATGTTTGCCTATTGTTCTGTAATGGTATTTTAAACATTCTTAATTTTCGTACTATAATAATAAAAGGTCTGAATGTGCCAATATTTTAATAAAAAGTAATATATTAATGGCCTATTTTTGCTTTTGTACAAGGCTTGGTGGTGGTTGAGGAGATTCCCCCTTCTATGTAAATCGCTTTGAGACCAAGCGCTATAATGTAACAAATTATTATTTTATTTATTTATATATATATATTAGCTGTCCGTTAAATGCGTTATTAACGGCGTTAACGCAAACCCATTTTAACGGCGTCAATTTTTTTATCGCGAGATTAACGCCTAGCAAACTTTGTAGTTTTTTTAACATGCTTTTGCAACAACTATAACGTTATTAAAACTACAACTCCACACCGGATCTAGCTAGACCAGAAACAAAACAACAGACACGCCGCACACACTTGTTTGGGCTTGCGATCCGGCCAAACGAGAAGCCCAGCGCCGAGCCGCGTCTAGGACAACTGAGCGGCGTCTAGCATATCGGACGCGCACTTTCTCAGTTTATGGCCAGCAATAAAAACGCTGAATGGCGCCGCCGGTGTGTGTACACTCTTAGAGAATATGTGTTCGAATTTTAAATACGAGGTGCTGCGCGACGCGGCGCTTCTCGTCTGAACGTTTACGTTTTGAGTGGATGAATGATGAGCGCGAGACGCCGAAATGCCAATAAAATTCTGAATGGAAAGTTTACTTTTAAAAAGTTGCCAAATGGTTCAATTGACAAGACCAAAGTGATCTGTGTGTTTTGTCGTTGTGAACTGAGCTATCATCGCAGCACGTCCAGTCTGAACTTTGATGGCCAAGCACACACACCCACACAGCTAATGCGTTTCTACATCAGTAACGTTACCCTCATCAGTATTTCTTTCACCCTTTTATTGATGGACAGTGTTACATTGTGTGAGAGATTATTTGCTCTAAGTGAGAATGTTAGTGTGAAATTGAACACAGTATATGCCAATGTTGTTTTCAAAAAAAAAAAAAAACATTTGCACAAAGCAAGCCGATCCACTTTTCCATGTTGATAAGAGCATTAAGATGAGAAAAAATAATGGGACAAAAAGAAATCAAGAGACATTTAGAATAGACAAAAATGTGTGATTAATCGCGAGTTAACTATGACATTAATGCGATTAATCGCGATTAAATATTTAATCGTTTGACAGCCCTATATATATATATATATATATATATATATATATATATATATATATATATATATATATATATATATATTAATGTTAGACCTTTATTAGACCAAGATATTTAATGACTGATTGCAACGTGTGCCAGATTAATGTATAGGCCTATCCCATGCAAAACAGAAATGTTTCCTCATGATTACACAGTTTGATTTGTTTAATAAAGTTGCAAGTCAAAATGATTTATTAGTTTTTGCTTTGATGATATGTCTTGATCAAAATATTTTACATGACGAATAAAAAAGGGCGGTGGACTCGGTACAAACCAAAAATGTAGGCCTAATTAATTAGTAATTAATTAAATTAATTGCATTGTAATATTTGCTTGGAAACAAATTAACCTTTTAAAAAGACATCTCATTACGTTCATGTAAATTAGCTAATATAGATCAACCCAAAAGTTTCGTTTCGTTTTTATATGTCTGATAAATTGATGTCCGCTAGACTGTTGGACGATGTTCCCGATGGTCAGATCAGTCAAGACTGTTTTGTCATTTTTCTCCCAGTGACTCAAAATGGCCGCCACTAAAAGAGTGATGACTGAGGCACTTGAGGAGCTTGTTGAAACAGATCTCCAAGAATTCAAGCAGCACCTATGGAATGGAGTGACGTCAGAGATCACCCCTATTCTCAGAGAAAAGCTGGAGGAATCTGACTGTATGGATGTGGTGGATTGTATGATACAACAGTACAGTGATGATGCGGGCAAGATCGCAGTCCAAGTTTTACGTAAAATCAAACAAAATGATCTTGCACATCGCCTTGAGTCGAAACTTAAGGAAGGTAAAGAAAAACCTGTTTATACTGGTGTAAAGACTATGTGTGTATTGCTCTAAATTACATAGAAAAAAAATAGAAGGGACATTTTTATGTATATGAACATATTGCCAATTTTATGTTATATACTGTATTAGAAAGGAAGAAAAATTGTTTTGTCCAGACTTTAGATTGTTCTTTGTTCAATGGCGGTTGGTACATTTTTATATATAATGAATGATGTAGAACATGATGTGTGTTTTTCTGTCTTCAGCTCCTCCATCTGTTCATGAGGAGAGCAGAAATGCTCCAGTGTCTGTGGAAGAGCTGGTCCAGTCCAGTGCGAGTCCACACACGATGACTCCATGCAGCCCAACAGTTGAAGACTGCCATTCTCAAAAGAGAGAAAAAAGTATCTGTTTCAAATCACATTTGACTGATTTTTTTAAATGTGATTAGTGTTAACACTAATCAGGGTTCCCACGGGTCCTTGAAATCCTTGAAAGTTTGTGAATCTGAAAAAAAAAAAATATATATATATATATATATATATATATATATATTAAAGGCCCTGGAAAGTTTTTGAAAATAGATACAGGGACTTGAAAGTGCTTGAAGTTTTCTGAAAAAACCCCCCATATTATTCTCTCCGGTCCGCTAATGTGTTATTTCGCCAACACTTCGTCGTGGCCTATGCATACTAGCTTGCTTGATTTACGTTAGTTACGCGCATTTATGCGTTACGTTGTGTTTCCCCGCGTGAGGGACTTTGTGTTGTACGTTGCCATGACAAACTAAAAAAAAAGCTTTTTTGCATAGTTGTGTTTGACACATGAAAACTGTAACAATTTATCTTACAAGATAACTCGATGTAACCTTGCTCTCACTTGAGTCCTTGAATTTGAATTTGAAGTTAACCAAGGTGTGGGAACTTTGACTAATGCTCCTCCTAAGATACCCAGTTCTAATGTTGCTCCAGAGATTGTTTCTGTTGCTTGTGCTTTAATCCTGTTCCATTTGGATTGTGTTTCATAGGTTTATATCCCAAAGGACAGGTCTCAGAGGAAACGTTTAGCTCTGCTGATCACCAACATAAAGTTTGAGCACTTCATTCACAGGGATGGAGCAGAGAGAGACGAGGAGAACATGGAGTGGCTGCTGACGGCTCTGGGTTATAGTGTTGAGAAACACACAAATCTCTCTGGAAATGTGCGTACAGCCTTATGAAATTAATACTTTTTTATATAAATCAGTGAAAGTCTTTGGGATGTGCTGGAGGAGACTTTACAGAGTACTCGACTCTTGGATTGTCAATACAAGATCTTGATGCACCTCTTAATGGGAATAGTGTCGTGATGTTATTATACGCAAGAACATCCCAGAGACTTTCACTGAGGTTTAGGTCTGGACTCAGAGGAGCCGATTCATGTGTGGAAATTATTCTTCCCAAACATTCTTTCACAATCTGAGCCTGATTAATCTTGACATTGTAATCCTGGAATATGGCCATGATGTGTCTTCATGGTTGTTTAAGAAATGAAAACCACACACTGCATAGAATAGGGTTAGAAGAACTGTTAAAGGGATGGTTCGGAGTAAAATCAGGCTTAGTGCAGGCGCCAATGGATCCAAGTTTGTTTCTCATAAATTACCCCCATTAATTCCCAGAATGGCACCAATACAAGATTCTGTACTCATAAAATGAGGCATTGGAAAGTTTGTAAGTACATCAGGAGTTTATTTAAATAACAAGTCCTGACAGAAAGTGATGCATAAGGATGTAGTGTAACGGACAGCCCAGTTCCAGGAATGCAGTAATATTTTGTTGGTACCAGTTTGCAACAATTATTAGTTAACACAATGTTGTCAACACTTCGTAAACAATAAGAATTTTTCGTTACACTACATCCTTATGCATCGCTTTCTGCCAGGACTTTTACGGGCTTTTCCCAAATCACGGGAAGTGACCTCGACGTCCATGTTAGCGTTAGCATAAGCCATCAGGCAAGTGTTATTTAAATAAACTCATGACTTACAAACTTTCCAATGCCCATCGTTTTATGAGTACAGAACCTATTTGTACTAGTTTTTCTCTGAATTATTATTGGGGTAATTTACGAGATACAACCTTGGATACATTAGCGCCTGCACTAAGCCAATCGGCTGATATCTCTAAATAAGCTCTAACTTTAATAATGTTCCACCAAAGGAAAAAAAGCTTCTCGGGGGTGTTTGGCTCGAGGTCATGGTGCAAAGGACCCTGGTAGATTTTACTCCGAACCATCACTTTAACATGATAGAAACATAACAATAATGATCACTGCAATAATGATCCTGAAGTGCTAAATGACTAAAATCCTAATTGACTCTTAAGCATTTGCTTATTTAAAACAGCAAATATTTCGGCCTGGCAGTGTTGTTTATATCTTTTTTAATATTTTTTTTGTCCCACAGGAAATAGATTCAGCTATCAGGAACTTCGCTGCACGTTCTGAACATAAAGACTCGGACAGCACCTTTGTGGTTCTGATGTCTCATGGGGAATATACCGGATGTAATGAAGAAATAATTTAGGTGTCAACTATCATCCCGAGCAAAACCGCAGGGATTACTTCTGTGTTGACGACATCTACTCCCATCTGAACTCAGAGAAGTGTCCTGCTCTGATTAATAAACCAAAGGTTTTACTGATTCAGACTATGTAGGAGGTACAACATGACTGATACAACACAGTTTTCATATTGCTATTTCCTGTTATCTCTTTACGCTTTTCTTTATTTGGTACTGGATTGTGTGTGTTAACCATTTCTCTGTCCAGAACTCCATGGAGGTTTTTACTTATGCTCAGGTCGTTGGATGCATGTGAACAAAGATTTCGTCTGTTTTACGTCCAGACCCCCTGGTAAGTACTGGTGGTCAGTTTACTGTAAGACATGATTGCTGAAATGAGATTAATGTGTAGCTCAAACATGTATTTGTCTGTTCATGAATGTAACTGTAAAATAAAATGTTGGTTTAACTTAAAAAAGTAAGTTACCTTATTGCCTTAAAATTCGAGAGTCGTTGTAATTAACATTTTGAGTTAATACAATGAAGAAGAATGGTTAAAAAACAGAAACTCAAAATAGTATGTTATCTTCACACATTTGTTATCGAAGTTGATTTGACAAAATATAAAAAGTTGTGATAACAAATCATGAATATATTTTTTTACAGTGTGGTAAAAATTATTAAATTAACTTTGAACTGATGAAACCACTCAGATGTGTGACAAATAAAACAGTGCAGTTGTGTGTTTGGTTTTATACATATAAATGCTTAACTTACTGATGTATCTCCACAGGTATCCCTGACTGGACTCTTATCAAAGAATCGTTTTTTGTCAACTACATCGTGGAGGTGTTCTGTGAAAGGGCTCATAATGATGACATTATGGAACTGTTCAGGGAGGTAAATAAAGTAAATTGGTTTACTTATTTACAATTTTTTTCATTTATATTTTTAGATATTTATAAGCAAAGTACTATATAAGTACAGTAGTATAGGACATTTTTCACTTTCAAATATGTTTTTTAATAGATCAGCTCACGCATGGATAATGACCCACGTTTCCCCCAGCATTGCAAAATATTACCAAGTATACAAAGAGTCACCCTACAAAAAAATTCTACCTGTTCCCTGGACATTGAATATGTGGAGGTTCAATCTAAATCCACTTTTATGGCAATCTCTAACTCGACATATAAACAAAAACAGTCTTAATCTGAAAAACAGTAGTGTTCAAATATATAAATAAATAAATAATACAAATGTGCTCTAAATTTGTTTCTGAAATGAAATATTTAAAGTCTGGTAAGAGAATACTGATCTCAAGACATAAATATGTGCTGTAATTAAAAATAATTACATTTATTAATTTAGATGTAACCTAATTAATTCATCATTTTTATATATCATTCTTACTTTTATTTTGTTAAACTTGATCCCATTTAGTGACATTTCATCTTATACTTTTATATTACCATATTACTGTATTAACAACCGATTAATCAACCCCGATCACACTAAATGTGTCTCTATTGCACGCTGTGTGTTTATTGTGCAATTAATATGCTAAATGTTTTTTTTTACGTGGATAGGACACGCATGGGTTGGTTTGTTTAGTAGTGGTGTGGGGTGCGTGTGTATTATACGTTGGTTAGGATTAGTGGTGTGGGGTCCGTGTCAAGTCAAGTCAAGTCACCTTTATTTATATAGCGCTTTTTACAATACAGATTGTATCAAAGCAGCTTCACAGTGATAACATGAAAATAATACAAAAAAATATTTGCATCATCGTCCACCTTAAGGCAGATCTATAATATTGTTGAATATTAAATGTTAAATGTCCCCAAAGCAAGCAGAAGGTAAGGCAACAGCGGCAAGGAACCAAAACTCATCAGGGACAGAATGGAGAAAGAAAAAAAAAACGGGGTGTACGTGAGAACAGGCTGGATTAATAAGTTGTTGTCTCCACCCATGTCCACGAAATGGTGACAATGTGCAGAACATTTTTGAAACATTTTCAACATTTACAAATCTTTGATAAAATGCAAATTAATAAATAAACATTTCTAATTTGTTATCACTGTCTCTTGCCTGCTTATCCTTCTGCACTTGGTTGAAGCCTCAAGCCCTCGTACTGAAGTTCTGTTCATATGTTGGCCTATTTGAACTGAGATATTGGCATGCCATCATAGGGTTAAGTTTGGCTTCACGGCACACATGTGACCACTTCCCTGTTTCAAATAAAGTGAAGGTAGATGTTATAGACACGTTATGGCTGCTCAAAGTTATATGTGAAGGGTCTAGATTTGCCCCTGAGGGCTGGAAAAGATCTGACTATGTGGGAATACAAAACTTATTAAGGCTATATCTGCAGCTGTGAATAAATAATGCAGATTGAATTGAGTTGATTTGTTTTGACAATAAAATTATGTTTATCTCTATGGTTTTAAACTCATAATGGTTCTAAAATATCCTGTAAAGAAGAGCAGAAGCCTGTTTATGTAATACATTGTAACAAAGAACGTATGAATTTATCACTAAATAAACTGGATTTCAATTCCCAATGTTTTAGCTTGAATGTCCGTTATTTTCTTTCTTCATTGACTTTTGACCCCCGTCCAGCAGTGGAGACTCCAACAAAACATCCATTCAGGACATGAGATAGGAATCAATGAAGATGAAGAATGAAAACAGACTGAGAAATCAGAAAGATCACGTCATTTTCAAAACTCACAACTTTCAAAATGTATCTAAAACTTTTTTGGAAACACGTTTTGTTGGTAGAACATTTGGCATTCTGTTGAACAACAATATAATCCAGTGAAGAAACTGTACTTTTGTCCTCTCAGAAATGAAATAATATCCTGACTAAGCTCTACTGAATAGAGAAAACACACTGACCTAACAGTAACAGTTCGTGACAATCCAGCAGGATGAAACTTTTTCCTTTTCCTCAGATATTCATTTCCTCTTTCTTCCATGTCAGAATCATCCATATAACCATGACAAAACCAAAACAAACGAAGATCAAGACTTTATGTCTCTCCATGAACGACAGTTTCTGTTCAACAGTCACAGTAACTTTATCTGGAACAACACACAGAGGGATGGACTGATCCTTTGGGATCACAAAGGGAAAGAGATTCTCTTCCTCAAGGGAGACGCGAGGCCTGGAACCACCACCATTGCACTTGGTACTTCAAGTTGCCCAGATGTTTGGGAACATCATTAAGAGTTTCTGTATCAGGGAGTGTGTATTTTGCTCTAAAAAAACAAGTCTCACATAATCAGTTTTGAATTTGACTTAAAGCTCATGTATAATTAGAAAGAACCTTGAAAGGATAGTTATATGATAGATTTAAAATGAAAATTCTGTCATTATATACTCACCCTCAAGTTGTTTCAAACCTGTATGAATTTCTTTCTTCTGCTGAACACAAAGGAAGATATTTTGAAGAATGTCAGTAACCAAACAGTTACCAGGTCCCATTGACTTACATTGTAGGAAAAAAAATCTTCCTTTGTGTTCAGCAGAATAAATAAATTCATAGAGGTTTGAAACAACTTGAGGGTGAGTATATGATGACAGAATTTTCATTTTAAAGTGAAATATCCCTTTAACGTGGGAATGAAAAATACCTGTTCATAATGTCGTAATAATTCTGAGAAACACAGAAACAGAAACACACAATGTTATATCAAACATTACCGGGCATACACTGCGATTTTCATCTAAATTAGAAAATTTTTGTAAAATTTGGGACGAATTTTAGCTTTGTCATGCGTCTTTGTTGAAGCAGAGCTTCACATCACTTGTGTTTTTCACATCACTGTGCGGAAACAGAACATAAAATATGGTGACAATACATAGAAGTATAATATACTGTATTTATTATGTTGTTTTTTTGTTTTTTGACGTTTCAGCTCAGAGAATTGGACATACAACCAAGCGTGTTTCTACCAGTAAAACAAGTTTCTTCAGACGTATAGTGTGAGCAGTCAAGTCACAGCTTGTCGATTGGACCGTATAGTGTGAACACATAAATGATGAGCTTTGTCTAGCTGTGTAAGAGCTCAGTGTGGATGTCATCGTCCTCAGAAAGTTCTTCCAGTTCTCTAACTCTGTCAGAGAGAGACAGTATTCCTCCTTGTATTCTTCTTTCCAGATTGGCTTCCTTTTCATTCTCTTCCTCATTTAGAGCTGCTATCCTGCTCTCCTCCTCCTTTCTGAGGAACTGATGGAGTTTCTCGAACTCCATCCTGATACACCTCTCTGTCATATGAGTTTGAGACTGTGGGGATTACAACTCTTAATCATCCACACAAATCTCACAAGAGGAATTAATAGATATCAAGCTGTACTCAATGACCTTACAACAAATCTGTCAGAGATATTTAAAGTTGTCCAAAGCGGCACTTATAATGTTGGTAGGGTTTTACAACAAAAGCTGTAATAATTTAAAAAACAAAGGCCATTTTCTTATGTTCACGAATGCTTTAATCATAACTAACCGTGCAAACAGGATGTAAGAGATTCATTGAGCAGTGTAAACAGTGTCATTGATTATAGAGGAGTTTGTGCTCGCGCTGAGCTGAAGGGATTTTTTCTCTCTTCTTGTGTATAATTTGTTAGAAAGTGAGACGGTGAGTTTCCAGGTCGCAGGCTGGTGTAGTATCGAAAGCCATCAGAGGCAGACGGTGGGTGAATACTCCTCTCCATTAGGGGGTTGGAGGTATCCAAAGCCATCAGACATCTTTCTGCCAGTGATCTTGTTTTTCCTGCTTGTCTTTTCATGTGTCAGTGGGCGGAGCCAAAGAGGCGATGAAGAAGAGGTAGGCGTTTAACTGATTCTATTGTTTTTTTGTAATAGTGCGGAGCAAGACAAAAACAAGCTGTTTATCAGTTTGGTTTCAATAAAAACTATTTTTTAGTCTAACAAGGTTTCCTGTATGTTAGGACAATGACCTCTATATGTGAAATGATCAGGGAAAATGTATGTAAATAACCCTTTAAAACGGTTGGACATTTTTTCTCTAATGCTTTATTTGTCAAGTTAATGTAGGCATCAATTTCTATGAATATTATTTATTTATATAGCAGTTCTTTTTTTATTTCTACCTTTTTTTAAACCAATACATACTTGCCGAATAATTATTCCAGACTATGTCTAACCAGTCAGCCTACAGTCCTCAGTTGGGTGGAACTTGAAAAGCTAACTGAAGTTTTGTAAAGTAAACATCTGTGGAATTGTTTAATTATGTTGACCCTAACATCTTAAACCTCACCTTAATGTACCTGCAGATTTTGCTATCCCGTGACGTAGCGTTCTGTAATGACAGTAAGGTCCTTTCAGCTGAACGAAGAGCATCTTTCAGCTTACCCTTTAAAGATACACTGTTAAAAAAACGGTAAAATACCGGCAGTGGTGGTTTTACCGTAAATTTTAGTTCAAGTATGTAAAACATAAAAATTGCAACCGCATTTTTTATGGTGAGTTATGGTAAATGCAACGGTAAGTTTTTTTTACAGTGTACTTCCAAAATCTGTACATTTAACAGTATTTTACTGTAAAACTACATGAAATGTCCTGTGAGAGCTATTACAGATTTTCACGGTGTATAATAAGGGTACATACTGTTAAGCAATTAACATGTCTTTTCCGTTGCTTTTTTACAGTATTTTACCGTTCAAATTACGAACATTTTTTACAGTGTAGACACAAATATTACATGTATATTGCACAAAAAGATACATGCGTTTATACCTATTTGTCATTTTCTTGGTAATAAACTGGGCTGCCATACCTAAGCATTTAATAATTACAGAAATATGTATCTTAAAGAACATTGTAGCCTGTTGTAGCGTCTGTGTTTCCGTGCTTTATCATCCGTTTGACAGAACAGCTCAATCATCTTTCTATGTGTCTGACACTCCAGTTCTCCATTCTCCTTCCTCGTGTTGTTCTCGCTCAGGTAAGACTCACAGGTGTTCCTCAGGCTCAGATTGGACACCGGTGGCTGCTGTGAAATCTATATACAATATATAATATGATATAATAACATCTTCTGGATCTTTTTGGAGATCCAGTGATCATTGATGCATCGTCGGCAGAACGTCGCCCAGCAGAGGGGCAGCCATGAAGACAGAGACAGAAGACTAAGATTAAATTATTCCCCAAGATTGAAAATTAAAACAACTGAGAGAGAAAACAAACAAGACACAGCAAAGGTCAAGGACTTCCTCATATATGCCCAGCCTCCCATTTTTATGAGAGAGGAGGAGTTAGAGTTGGACAGGTGGATCAATTAAAATGATGATGGGTTGAAGTAAAAAAACAACAACAAAAAAACATGCACAACATTTGTTTATTGATTATTAATGGCTCTGTGGAATACTTGATTCTGATTGGTCAATCACACCATCTAGCGGTATGTTATTCCCCGACAACAACCGCTAAAAACTAATAATTGTTATGGCAGGTAAAGACAAAAGTGAATGTATCCAGATGATGTTGGTTTGTTATTGATGATAACAACATAATCATCACAGATTCAGTGTGCAGGCTTTGTGTGGTCTTGTTCATTTTATATTTTAAGTTATAATTGCCCTGTGATTATACAGTATGAGATTCAGCTGTGTCTTCGTCATCTATGAAGGATTTTAAATTAATAATAAGACAATTTAACTGCTGTGACATTTAGACATAAAGAGATCACTGTGAGATCAAATTGTTGACTGGTGATGATTGTTCACAGTTTGTTACAAAAATTTGTGCAAAGCATAATTGCACGAGGAAATGAGTTGGAAAAAGGGGGAGATTTATTAAAAGCTTGCACGCTCAAGTGTGGGCGAGACAGAAAGGAACAAAAAAATGAAGTATTTCTGGAAACACCTTTAGAGAAAGCGAAACACAAACGAAGCACAAGGAAGTCCAGAGAGACTCTACACGAAATATTGTTCAACCAGAGAGTAAGTATATAATTCCATATAATTCACTTTATCAAATGTTTTCAATATCTGATATCGTTTCTTAGTGATGTTGAGAGAATAAGATTACAAACGCCTTAGACAAAAAGTTGCCTATTAAATATTACAAGTCTGCAACCATTAGTCTTTTTACTTTTAACTGTAAATCCTATTTATGGCATTCTTCCGACTCAATATTTTAAACATTCGCCTCTTATAATTAAAAGACTGAATGTTGCAATATTTGTGGCGCGGCCTGGTTTCTGCGCTCGCAAGAGAGACTTTGATCATGTAGTTTCATGTAGGTCAAAGTTGTCGCAACACAGCAAAATCTAATGAGTTAGACTTACTTTAAAAAAGCATGAAAATGTATTTCCGTAAAAAAAACAAAAAAACAGGGAAAGTGAAATAACAATAGTGTGTTTTACTGACAAATACTTATAGTTCACTTACACAAGAGTTCTAGTAACTAAAAAATAACAGAGTATTTGATCATTTACTTTGAATAAAATTCAATTGTACCTATTGTTGTGTTTTGCTTGTGTAAAGGGTGTTATAACATGTTTTATCAAAAAAAAAAATGATTGAAAACAGAAAAAATTACTTAAAAATTTTTTTTTGTCTATTTTAAAATATAGCCCTTTCACACAACATTGCAAACCATGCAGATTTGATAAGTTTTAAATCTATGTACTGACCTAAGAGGTCAATGTGTGACATGATCGTCCTTAAACGTCTTTTCACTAGTAATCTACAATTCAGAGTTCACATAACCTCCGCTTATATCCTTGAATTCCTGCTCTCCAACTTTCATCTACTTTTCTGAACGGAACAGGTTTTGTGAGTGTGTAACTGCATCGTGAGCTATTGTCAATAGTTATGTTTGTTATGTGAACTGCTTTAAAGAGCACAATTAATGAATTAAAGTTCCAGAATCAAGACTGATTTTTTCTCCCATAGTGACCGAAATGGAGGCTAAAAGACTGATTCTGGACGCTCTTGATGAGATTGTGAGTGCAGATTTCAAGCGGTTCATCTGGTACCTGTGCAACGGTGTAGGATCAGACATCGAGACTATTTCTCAGGCCAAGCTGGAGAACGCGGATCGCGAGAAAGTCGTGGATTGCATGGTACAGAAGTACAGTGCTAATGCTGGGACGGTTGCAGTACAAGTGCTGGTGAACATCAAACCGAAATGATCTCGCAACGAAACTTGGTTTGAAACTTAAGGAAGGTAAAGGAAAAACTATTTACTGGATTATGATTTAATCTCTAAAATATATCGTAGTGATTCCATGCAGACAAAAAACAGTTAGCCTAATTTTACCTGTGCGATCGGTTGACAAGTCGGATCATTGTTTTCAAGCTTGTGTCAATGAAAATGTATGTTATATGGTATTATTAAATATACAATATTATTTATTCTTCCTATATACTCATTGCTTTATGTAATATTTTTTTGTGTTTTGATGGCTGTATTTGCTTGTTTCGTGTAAAACAAACATCCTCTGTTTTCTCTTCTCGAAGCGGGTTCTTGTCGATAAGGAGTTTCTCTGGATCCCATGAACGGTCTGTCTCTGCTACTGTAATGTTGCTCAGAGGATTCTGGGAGATCTATGAGGGTCGTGACTCAATCTTCAGCCCTTCTTCATCTCAAGGTTAAAACATAAACACGGTCTAATCTGCCACAACAATATTATGTATTTTGCTTTATTATCTTGTCTCTGCAAGTAATGAAACTATAACCATTCATCTTGGAGGTCTCATTTATGCAGTTAAATTAAAATTCAGTGATGATAAAGTGCAGTCACATCTACTGTAATAAAGCAATACATAAATAAAGCGAAGAGACTCTCCTAATGTGATGTCTGATGAGATGTGATTCTTTACAGTTGGATGAAATGCAGATTTTTGCTGTTTGGGTATAATGGGTGACATATTATTGATTGAGCAGTTACATTTTATTTTTGTTGCTTTTATAAGTTATAATTATTCACAAAATTTGGTGTTGGATGTTGAAATTAAACCGCATTGGTTCATCATCATGCTTGCACTCTCAGAAAATGAAACACAACTAACTGACTTTAAAGACAGCCTGAAATCAAGTACAAATAAAAGACATTAAATCTGTGAAGATCTCAGCAGAGGAGGATTAAACAACTCCACAAACAGCATTACCAGCTTCACTTATTACTAACCAGACTGACTTTATTTCTGTCAGACGTCTACAGAAGTTTTATTGAGAATTAACAGAGGTTTATATGTTGTTGTTTTATTGAAAATGTTTGGTCACCAATATGGTTTCCTTTAGTTGGGCAGTTTGACTCTTGGCTGTTTATGTGAGTTTGTGGCCTTTGTAAAAGTGTTTACTCAAATGTATAATTAGAGACAGAAAGACAGCAAAAAAGATGATCAGGTGATATAGTTTTCAGCATCATAAAGTAGTTTGCTTGCTATGTGGGAAGGTTTTCCTTTTCTGTTTATTATCGCATATCTGTAGTATCCAAATCAAAATAAATTGTATTTGACCAACAGTGTTGGAGTAATGATCTTTTATCTAATAACTTTATTTCTGCTACCGGGCTGATATTTTGTGTCTGTATTAGAGGTTCTCCTTCTTGTACAGATTTCTGAGGACCAGTTTGAGTTTTAAACCTTCTGCATGAGGACAAAGTGAGTAAAGTGAGCATCTTTAAAGAGCAGTTTTAAATTTCAGCCCAAAATTAAGACATCACTTACTCTAATGTCGTAAGTCCTTCTTTCATTTTGAACAACAAATGTATATTTTTTTAAGAAAATGTACTGCACGTGTCCATATAATGGCAGTGAATAACAGTGAGCATCATCAAGCTTTAAAAAAAAGGTGCAAAAGTATCACAGAATGATCCCATGCGCCATGTGAGAATTAAAGAAATGCTTTTCTTAATCAATCTGCAGAGCTTGTCTGAAGAAGGGATCATTTATTGATAGTTATGATTTCTTCATGACTTTATTTTGTTTTGTTTATTAATTATTAAGAAATTATTGACTGAAGCCTCCAGCTCCCCCTGCAGGACACATTATATAATTACATTCCTCTGAACAATATTTTATTCTTTTATTAAACACACTTATTTACAAAACACATTTACAAAATCTCTCGTTGGAGACTTATGTGCAGAACATAGTTAACACAATTAACTAGTGATCGACCGATTTATCGGTTTACCGATATTTTTACCGATTTTTAAGCATTTTCCCATAATCGGGTATCGGTTTTGTAATATCGGATTCACCGATAGACGGCGCCATCTTGTGGGCGTTTTGAGAATTTCGCCATTGCAGCACCGCGTCTGAGGAGAGACGAGACAACAACAACTGCGTGCACAGCACAGGTCAAGTAGGCTATATGTAGGCCTACTACTTGCTTTGCTTCAATTATTCAACCTTATTTTACATAACAGACATAATGCACGAATGAGATTTGAGACAAAAATGCCTGATATGTAAATTATTTATGCAGCTTGTATGGGATCAAATTCCCGCCAAATATATAGCGGTCACGTATAAAAAAAATAATAAGCGTGAATAAAAAAATTTAAAAACACATGTAAAAATATATTGCATAAACTGAAAAAAAAAGCAAAATGATCAGAATAGCAAACAACGTGGTCACGGATCAAAATATAATAAGCGTGAATCAAGAAATAACAAGCATGAATAAAAACTTTAAACACATTAAAAGTTATTTTGCACAAAACTTAAACTTATGGTCATGCTTTCTTAAAAAGTATGTTTTCCTTGGTTTTATTACTGTGTACTTTGTGCTTTCTTGCATTTTCTGCTCATATTTTACTCTTTTGTACGCTTGTGCTGTTTTTCTCTTCGCTCTTCTTTCTATGTTCTGCGCTTGCTTTCCCAAATGTTGCAGTTCGAGTTTCATGTAAATTAGGGCGGGCTTAAGCGTCACCATTGGTCCACTAGTTCTAGATTGACAGCCACTACTCTAGCCAATCAATCGTAGAGGGGAGTTGTCACACCAATGCGACTAAATGTGTATGCCGTTTTATCCAAGAAAGGGGGAAAAGAAAAAGCAGACTGTTTTCTTGTGATGTCTCAGCTGTTTCTCACAGCAGGATGTTAAATCCGACACAGAGACACTGAGTCATAAACCTTAAATCCAGCAAAGAGGGGTTCAGTGAATGTGGTGTTGAATGTGTGTAAGTGTGTGAGTGTGTGTGTGTCAGAGACGCTGTAGAAGGACAGAGTGCCGGCCGACATGTCCAGGTACACTCCTACTCTATTAGACAAGGGTGATGGGGCAGGTATGGTATTGTTCACATTATTGTGCCAGACAGTGAATCCATTAGGAGTGCAGAAGAGACTCCAGGATTTGTCACTGAATCCAAACCGACTGTCAAACTTTTCTTTCCTGCCGATTCCTACATAGTCCACTGCTATATCTGCCTTATATCCAGTCCATTCAGCCTCCCAGTAACAGCGTCCAGTCAGACTCTCTCCACACAGAACCTGTTCATGTTGCTCAAATCTCTCTGGATGATCAGGATAAGACTGATAATCTTTGGTGTGCATCACTTTTCTGTTGTCCTCAGACAGGATGAGTTGAGTGTGTGCTGTGTTTGGATCCAGTGTGAGAACACAGGCATCTGAACACAAGAATAGAGATTAAAAGTGAAGGACAATTTTAGACACTGTGCATGTGAGTGTGAAAGAGGAAAAAGACCTACATTTTCTCAGTCCTGGAGTGATTCTGAAATGGCCTCCATGATCCAAACTAGAAAGACACAACACAAATGATTAATGTTTGATCATCTTCTAAAGTGTAGAAGCAGCTAAAATGGCACTTTATTTATATAGCACCATTAACCCTCTGGGGACCAAGATGTTTTTGGGGCCCTTGGGATGTTTTGAAATGCCCTGCCATTTGTGTTTTTTTCAGTTATTTATAAACATGTTAATGGCAAAGGTGTAAATTCACTCTATATAGCACAAACGGGGCTACCATAATATGTGAGCAACATGTATGTACATGTTTGTATTTTTAAGAGAATAATGTTTATGCGTGGTTATTGAAAAAAATAAAAATGAAAGTTGCTGAAATAAGACCACAAAACGCATACTAAATATGTGTTCCCAAGACTTTTGACTAATGGATATTGTTGCTTCGAGTTCTGGCTTCAAAATGATGTAAAAAAAAAAAAACACCCTGCCTAATCGTTCACATAAAACAATACATTGATTTAAACTTTGTAAGACAGTTTTTTTTGTCAGAAGAGGTTTATGCGTGGGAGTGGTAATGGCCTATCAATATTAATGAGATTCAGACCCAGGGTGTGACAGACACTCCCCCAATGGCCCATCAGCCTGAACAAAGAGATTCAAAGGTTTTGTTTTTCGATCTGTTTTATTGTAATTCCTCTATGTGGAGGAACTAAATGTTCAACTGAAGACACAAGTGACACAGCACACAGATCTTGCGACCAACTGTGCAAAAAGGAATATTTCGCAAAACTGCAATGGAAACAGTTTTTGCGCATTTAGTCACCTAACTTAGAAGACGCGGTGTGTTTGGGGTCCGTGTACGCAAATAATAATAATAATTATCATTAGTATTATAACATTTATTAGGCTACATATTTAGAGACGCTTTTATCATAAAAAGGAACAAAGCAATTTGTCAAATGTCATTCATAATACGGGTTAGACAATACTCACGTGGAGTGAGGAGCGCCATCTCCCAAATTAAACAGTTCCCCATCGTTAGTACACATTGATGGCCTAAGACACGAAACGAGCGGTTTGTGTGATAAAACGAATGGTATTTATATCGTTTTTACCTCTTGTAACACAGCCACGTCCAAGTGATCTGAGGGCGCGGGCGCTTCCTTCTGTGTGACGTGTACGCAGACTGGTGCATAGATATATATATATACTAGATGAGGTAAAACCATATAAATACTGTTCGTTTTCTCACACAAACCACTCGTTTCGTGTTTTAGGTCATCAGTGTGTACTTACGATGGGGAATTGTTTAATTTGGGAGATGGGGAATTGTTTTAATTTGGACTCTGTGCATGCTCTTTGAGACAGTGACCATAGAGCTGCATGATATGACTGTCAGACAAGAACGGTTTGAACTAAAAATATCAAAATTGAAACTACTACGGAAAAAAAGACACCTACATCTTGGATGCCCTTGAGGTATGCTAAAACATACCAAAATTTCATTTCAAAGTGAACTATCCCTTTAAAGGGGCCACACCTTATTTCCACTCGTTACAGTAGTGGACCGTTCGAATGCTGAAGGCTGTGAGAAAGTGAAAATGGAACTCGTGAGCAGAAAAAAAGTGTTGTTTGGCAGTACTTTCAGTCAAAAGAAGACAATTCAAGTCGAGCTACATGTTCAATTTGCAATGACGATTTGTCTCATGGTGGCAAGGACCCTAAACAATATACAACATCGCCACTGTTAAAATGCATAATGTTGCTTATTATTTTTTATTTATTTTTACAGTTAAAATGAAATTATATGAAAAATCCACTGCTGTGGACGTTGTTTGACTTCATTGATGCGTTTACTGTGTTAATAGACTAAGGATGAGAGTAGGATTCGGTATTCGGTTTCGGCAGAATCTTAACCAGTGGATTCGGTATTCGGCCGGACCTCAAAACTCTGGATTCTGTGCATCTCTAGTCAAGATATAAGAGCCCAACTAAAGAAAACACTGATCCCCATGATGGTGACCCACCATAAACATTTTCAATAAGACATCAACATCTAAACCTCTGTTAATTCTCAATAAGATCTTCTGTAGACGTGACAGAAATAAAGTCAGTCTGGTTAGTAATAAGTGAAGCTGGTAATGCTGTTTGTGGAGTTGATAAATCAGATCTTGAGAGATTTAATGTATTCTCTTATCTTCAGTTCATCTAAGGCTGTGTCTGAATAAAGTTGTAGTTTGTGTTCTTATTTCTCTTTCTTTCAGTGCTTGTTCACAGCAGGAGTTTGAATGATTGAAAGAATGTTTCAGGAACATCACACTAACATTTAAATAACATTATATTAAAGGGTAACTAAACACTAAACCAACTTTTTTTAGTTAATGATCTGTACGAATGGAGCTTCATAAATGCTGTTCATTGATTCGAGTACTTTTTTTAACATTTGAGTATAAAGTGTTTTAATTTTCAAATATATGGTGTAAAAACGTCTGAGTGCTGCCCTCTTCAGGTTAAACGGGATCTCCTGAAGCAGGGGTACTCTCTGACGTAGGGTACTCTCTGACGCTGCGAGCTCACCACGCCCCTGGCAGCCGCTGGTATAAAAGCATCTGGTTCCGTCAAAACCACTGTAGCGAGTCAGGAGCTGGAAATTGGAATTACGAGTATTGAAAACGATCAGGATAGCGTATTTTAGCATCTAGTTAGCATAGCATTTATAGTTATTTAGATTATTTCGTGTAGCCTAGGTAGTTATTTAGCATAGTTGTTAGTGTTGTTAGAAGCATAGTTAGTTAAGTAGCATAGTATTGCATCAGTTAGGATAGTGTAGATTTTTAGCATTAGTTTTGTCTGTGTTTAGTACAGTGGTTAGGCTGGTATAGGTGTAGTGTTGCCGGTAGCAACAGCACTGCTGGACTGCATAACTTCCCACCAGACTTGGAAATTAGGCGCCAGTGTTTACATGCATTTGTGTGCCAAACGCTGCTCTTCCTGCATGGACTCCACAACCGCCGGCGCGTTTTGCTGGATATTTTTTTTCACATAGCGGCAAAATATGCTTAACGTAGGTCAATAGTAATAATAATCCACTCAGATACTGGCCCCATTCCTCTCTTGCGCGGCTGCTTCGCTAGCATCGTCGGATGCCGATCGCGAGGCGGGAGTTAATGCGATGCGACACCGCAGTTTGAGCTAGCGGCTCGAATTGATATGGTTTTAGCTCTATGTCCACAGACAATTCCTCCACTTCAGGTGAGAAAAGTCCTCAACTTTAAATGACCGCTCTGTTGCAAAGCTACTTGCGTCACTCTCCATCTTAGCGAGTCTGACAGCAGCTGTCAGTCACTGCGGGTCTGTCAATCACCCGCTCAGGCCCCGCCCTCGGTTCGTCCGTTGGGCTCTGCCCACTTTTCCAGCATTTTTCAAATATTGCCAGTGGGTGGAGTCAGGCTCTGACCAGGGGTTTAGTTACCCTTTAACATTCATGACACTACACCAGGGAACTACACTGCGACCAAAATGGTTGCATATGCAACCTTTTGAAATGGCATTGCGACCCTAATTTTTAATGGGCCGCAAATGTATCACTTATTATTTTTGTACCTACCTTATGTTTTAGGCAATATGCTATGATTTACTATGAGCATTTATTAAAACAGAAATGTGTATTTTAAGAATACGTTTTATAACGTGCTCTGAGCATTCAACACATCAAGTTGGCTTCAGCCCCGCGACCCTGTGAAGGGTCATAACACTTACATACTGTTGTCCTACTGCTAGTTTAATTGCTTCTATTGTTTCTCATTTGTAAGTCGCTTTGGATAAAAGTGTCTGCTAAATGAATAAATGTAAATGTAAGAAGGGAAGTTCTAGTGTCAACACTTCACTTGAACTTGATTCGATATGTCAAACGGAGCCTGTGAGTGAGAATGATGAGGCTGAGAAGGATTCATCAGGAAAAGCACACGCGGGAAAAATGATACGGACATATGAATTTCAACACCAGTGGCTCGAAGAATACCAGTGGTTAAGGTACCAAGACGGAGCAATGCACTGTGTGTAACGTTACTGTAAATTATGTGGGTCTTCAATTGCAGGACTGTTTGTAACTGCGTCAAAAACAATTCAAACACGAATCATTGAGGCTCAATAGGACTAAAAAACCTTCAAAAACACCTTACTCGATCCGATTGAGCTCGATCTGAATGAAATTTTGGATGAAATTTTCAATCCGGATTGAAAGGGGTGGTTTATTCCTTTTGTAATGCGATCGACTGAAAGGACTGCGCATGTGCAATGACGTTAAATAGCGCAATGATGTATGACGCGCGGAACGAGCTGTTCTTCCTGTTGAATGAATAAAGTGTCATAAATAAGTGTACCGTGACCCGTCATTCTAAAATTCTCATTTCACTCAGCGTCTGTGAAATGAAGCAGGAAAACGTCCCACGGTGGGACTCCCACCAGTCCTTGATTTGGATTCTCATCCACAGACGACTGGTTTTGGCCGCGGGGAGGGGCATTTTTACTGTGTGATAAATATAAGAAGCACGGCAAAAAGGTTCAATGCTCATTGTCACCAAATCATGACCAGAGACGGATTAATATTACGTCTGCTGTTTAAAACAAATAAAGAGCAAATAGAGGAGAATAGTTATGCGCGAACAGCGGGAAACTCTGTATATTTGTGCAGTGTGCACATGTGAAAAAAGCAATTCCGATTTGAAACTTGTGACATAAACGCGCACATCAACCCGATTACTTTATATATCGTTCATGTAAACACCGTGTTCAGATTCATCAATCGGATTGATTTCATTCCGATTGAACCAAAAGGTGTCCATGTAAACATATGACAGTATGAAGCACGCAAAGTGTAAAAGTCAATAGCTGCTGAAAATCTATTATTATATTATTTTATGGATTATATTAATTAAATTTTTCCTTAAGAGTTCAGGAGTCTGCCCATCTGTGCCAACCATAGCATGTTGAAATCCAAAAGAAATTCATTTTGCACTTTATTGTGTACTGTATTTTTCTATTGCAGTAAGACGACATGTGGTTTAAAAGATGGCAAGTAAAATAAATAGTAGTGATGCTCCGATTGATCGGCCGCCGATCATGATCGGCCGATATTGGCTAAAAATAGCTTGATCGGCGAACGCCAAAAGCGCCGATCAGAAAAGCCGATCACGTGACGTAAATTACTCGCGCGACTTTTTTCCACCTGCATGCGCGGCACGGTCACACAACAGCAGACCAGAGCTTGCCAGTGGCAACATGACTTCTTCTCCGGTCTGGAAGTTTTTTAAAGTGATGATATGACATGCGCTTCATGAGGCACACGCGCGCGTTCTCTTGCTCTCTCTGCCGTGCACGCGCTACGCGGTTTGGAGCACAGTCTCTGTCTCACGGGCGGGCACGCTCTAGATTCCGGAGATTTTAACTAATTCGCGGGCATCAGTGAGTCGCTATCAATATGCGGGAGACTCCCGGAACTTCCGGGAGGCTATTTTTTTGGTGCCCCCTCAGCTCTTGGTTGCCTATGCACAGCACGTGGTGGGAGTGGCGGCACTGTCTAGAGAGCAGGGGTCTCCAACACGGCGCTCGCGAGCTGCCAGTAGCTCGTGGCCTGACTGGAGGGAGCTCGCCAAGGGGCCGTTCACATATCGCATCTTTTGCGCGCTCAAGTTCGTTATTTCAAATGTGGGCGTGAGGCAAGCGTGCTCACTATAGAAGCGATGCGGCTGTTTTTTCCACGCGCAGTGAGATGAAGAAATATCAACTTCAGAATTCAGCAAAAGCTAGTAAAACTCCTTTGTCGTTGTGGAGAGCGCAGTGCATGGTTGTATAGCAACGACAGACGCCACGGGAAAATCGGACCGAATGATAAGAGATAAGATGATAAGATAATGTGCATTGTAAATGCCAGTAATTTATCTTTTTTTGACTCATTCTTTTTTATAAAAAAAATCAGTTTAAAGGCTGAAATATGAGGTTTATCTTTTTATAAAACCTTTTTTGTCAAAACTTTATTTGCACTTGTACATGTTAGTTGATAACATATTGCAAGACACTCTTTTAAAATCTAGCCATAATTTATGTTATTATGCTTATGCAAACAAAAAGTGCATATTGATGCAAATTTTATTTTGTTATTTGCTGGTTAATATGTAGGTCTTAAATTTCAATCTTTATGATCTTAAAATGTCTTAAATTTGACTTTCAAAAGGTCTTTCATGAATTTTTGTCTGATAAACAACCTACTGGTTTTGGGGTGTTTTGCATAATTGGTTGTTCCTTAAAAAAATAGTTATTGCCACCTCATAGTTTACCGGTAGTTTCATTTCTACAAATGGTGCAAACTCTGCTAGATTATAGATAAAAGATTCACATTCCTCTGCCATTCTGTGATCGGCAATCGGCAGATCATGATTTTTGGTGATCGGCCGGTAATCGGCCCCAAAAATGCTGATCGGAGCATCTCTAATAAAAAGCACATTTGTATGCAATAGTTTCATTATTGTTCATTATTATCCAGAGCGGCTTACTATAAATAATTTGTGCGACCAAATCATGTTTTGCACCAGTAACTGAAAAAGTTAGTAGCACAAGTGCCACCAGTGGAAAAGGTTAGTGTAGTTCCCTGTCTTGGAATGTTAGAAATCAATGTTCCTATAATGTTGAACTTTAAATTGAAATTAAGTTGAAAGAACGTTTCAGGAACATTATACCTTTTAAAACGCGTTCCTCTAACATCAAGAAAACTGGAAATTTTTCACGTTCCCAGAACCAACACTGAATATTTTGGAGAACGTTCGTATAACAAAATCTGTAAGCCGGGGAAGTGGTGCAAGATTAGGGCTTTGATTTGGTTTAGGATCATTTTTATTTGGGGGGATTCAAATTATTAGTTGTTGTTATTTAAAAAGGACACTTTTTTTATTATAAAAAAATAAAACTACCCCACATACTAGAGAATCTGCAGTGAGCAGTTTGGATCCTTCAGTTTGTCGTTGAGCAGCTGAACTCCTGAATCTCCTGGGTGATTGTAGCTCAGATCCAGCTCTCTGAGGTATGAGGGGTTTGAACTCAGAGCTGAAGACACATAACCACAGCCTTCCTCTGTCACCATACAGCCTGATAACCTAAACACAACACACACACCATTATTTAAAGTATGGAATACTAAATATTAAATAATCATATTTCAACTCAAACCTCAGTATCTCCAGCTGACAGTGTGGACTCTTCAGTCCATCAGAGAGCAGTTTCACTCCTGAATTCTGCAGGTCATTGTTACTCAGATCCAGCTCTCTCAGGACCACAGCTTGATGATTTCAGAGCTGATGACACATATTCACAATCCTGGGCAGTGAGATTACAGCCAGCAAGACTGTAAAAACCCAGAAAGAAAGCAGAACAGATGGAATAAATTGTTTTAACTTGATTTCACAGATGCCATTTCAAAAAGAACCTGCTTCATTAAAAACAAAACAAAAAAACAGGATAAATTACTGTGAAGAACAACAGAAAATGCAAGTTAATTTAGAAAGAAGACACTATTAATCACTCACAGGGCTTTAGTGCAGTTGATCACAGCTGGTATTAGTCTTCTTCTCCCCTCATCTGATGTGTTGTATTCTTGAGGTCCAGCTCATCCAGCTCCTCCTCTGACATCTGAAGCATGTAGGCGATTGTGGAGCAGTGAGCAGGAGAGAGTTTCTCCTCTGAGTGTTTGTCTGATTTCACAAACTCCTGAATCTCTCTGGACAGAGTCTGGTCTTTCACTTCCAGCAGACAGAGGAACAGATTGATGGATCTTTCAGTGGAGAGTTCATGTCCATCTTTGATCTTCTCTTTAATGTACTGTGTGGAGAAAATTTCTGAGCATCCTGAAAACATCAGTGTCAATCTGCTTTCATCCAGACCATCAAAGATGAACACAACTTTACACTCCTCATAAATCTTTGAGTCCAGATCTTGAAGTTCAGGATGAAAGTCCAGCAGAAGTCTGTGAAGACTGTACTGATGATCTCGGATCAAGTTCAGCTCTCGAAATGGAAGCACAAACATGAAATCTACAATCCTGATTGGCTTTCCCCTCGGCCCAGTCCAGAATGAACTTCTGCACAGAGACGGTTTTCCCGATTCCAGCGATACCTTTAGTAAGAACAGTCTTGATTTTGCTTTTTCTCCTCATGTCCTGGTTCAGGAGAGGCTTTTAAAGATGTCATTGCAGAAGATTGGAGTGTCTTGTGAGTGTTGTGTTACTGGCTGTTTTCTCCATCTGTAAAATCTCATGTTCTTTATTCACTCCTTCTCTTTCTCCCTCTATAACATAGAGCTGTGTGTAGATCGTGTTTAGGAGGGTTTGATTCTCTTGGAGTTTGTTTCCCCTCAAATAATCTCTCATACTTGTTCTTCATGCTGGTTTTGTGCTGGTCTTTGACTCTTTGCAGATCTCCAGTCTCCAGTGTGTGTGTCTGCAGGACTGCTTCAGTTTTGTCCTGATAGTGGGATGTAGAGGATGGCACAGATCTGTTCAGCCCTTGTATCTCCGCCCTGCTGAAATTAAAAAGTAAATAGTCGCAATCGGAGTCATTAGAATGACCATTAAATAACATCAGAGATATATTGGTTATGATTTTAGACCCCTCTTCATCTTAAGCATGTGTTGCATACACAAAGTTTTTATTATTTAAGAGTTATTTCATTTAAAATACATTTTCATCCTAGATGCACTACAATAAATCAGCAAGTAAAGGTGTATACTAACGGAGGGCCAGATGTCACTGGTCCATCACTGAAATTTAAGGGTATGATCATGGATGTGTTACTCTTGAGAGACACACCGCTGGGTTCCTGGAGACTCTGATCTCTGTCTCTTCCTCCTGCTGATGCTGACAAATGACAAACAAACAAAATGGAATTTTGGAGCACTAGCTATGCCGAATAACTAGAATGCTCCATATATTTACAAATTACACATATTTATTAATTTAGCAGACAATTTTAATCTAAAGCCATTTTCAATTAGGCAATACAAACAGTTCATTCAATAGAGACAGTAACATGAGATATTAAAGAGATGAAGGTAAGAAACAGTGAAGTACAGTTTTTCTTTTAAATGCACAGACATTTCTAGAAAGAGAGAGCTGATGGTTTAACAAAATTTAGTCAAGAACTCAAAGATAATTTTTTAGACATGTCTTGAAATTATAAGCGACTCCTCTGTTTGGGAAAGTTGGGAAGATCGTTCCACCAGTGAGGAACAGTGACAGTGAAAGTTCAGGAAAGTGATTGTGTGCTTCTCTGTGAAGGTTCAGTATCACCACTCACCCACTTCAAGCTTCTGAAATGCACTGTAAAATGCTTTAAATAAAAGCATCTGTCAATGCTGAAATGGCCAGTTCCTCACCTGGGGTCAGAGGTCACTGTTGCATCACTGAATTTAGGAGGGTCTGTCGTCATGGATGGATCACTCTTCACAGACTCACAGCTGGATCCGGGAGATGGAGAACTCATTTCAGAGGCAGTGTCCTCATCTTCTCTCAATATGGAGACCTCATTTTAGTTGTCTCCTACTCTCATTTCAAAACAGATTTCAGACTTTTGTGAAGAAAACACAGTTCTTTTAAAATAGTTTTCTGTAGTACAATACAGCTACATCAAAGTACATCTTAATTAGTTTTAGAACGTTGACCTTCCCCATTTTATAATTAATACATACAAATAAATCTCATTGTAATCTCAAAAATAAGGTAATTTAAAGTATTTATAGGAATACTTGATATTTTTCTAAATATGTCAATAGGTTTAAACCTTGTACAGAACTTTTTAATGCCCATTTAACCCTTTAATTAACCTTTAACAGGACATGCGTGTCCAACTATGTTCAATAAAAGACACTTCTATCCTCTTTTTAACCAAGCAAGTAAACAACAGACATTTTTAATTATTAGGGTTTTAGGAAAACATGCCAAATCACAAAAACATTAAAGCCATATGCTGGGATTTCCTTATACCGTTGTGAAAGGCACTGTCCATTCATAACAGAATATTTTGGCCACCATAGGCATAATTGCTTTACTTAAAGAGAAACAAACAGACTTTTAACTTAATTGTGTAGGCCTATTTCAGACAGACACGGTCACATGACAAAACAATCATCTGCAGACACTATCATCTGCAAACTAATATTCAATCACACCAGTGTGTGTGTGTGTGTGTGTGTGTGTGTGTGTGTGTGTGTGTGTGTGTGTGTGTGTGTGTGTGTGTGTGTGAGATAGTAGCTGTAAAGTTTGAAATGTAAACATTTCAGTCTATAATTTCGATGAAAATTAGGTTGTAGCTGCTTGTACATTACTACGTTAAAAAGAGGTGTTATGTGTGTAGTAACAACGTTTAGCTCACGAGTTATTGACCCGGACAGTTCGAATCTGTAAATGTATTGCCAACTTTACTCAACTGTAATAGTGGGCGTTTTCAAATTCAACTAAACGACAGTTGCTTATACTGTATGTTTCTGGTCACTGTTTGTGTGTGATCTCTATTTCTACTCCCTTATATTTTAATATATTTGGATGCAGTGCAATATTCATCACAGCTGATTACTGGGGCAGTTATTTGTGTAAGGGCGCTTCAAGACAACCAAAGTAGTCTACGTCACGTTTTTTTTGTTCGGACAACAGACGCTAAACAATATTTGGTCACTTCATTGATATTGTTTCTGTCCATTTCAAAGGCGTCACAAACATCATAAACTGCTTTCAATTATTGCTGTTTGATAATGTTATTTTGAAAAAGACTAGGCCTAAATATCATAAGTAGGCTAGGCCTTAATCGTCGACGTTCTCTGGCATTTTGTTCAGAGCTGTTGTCGAAAAATAATGATGGTTTGAAAAACCCGAAGACCAAAAATCAAATAGCAGCTCATTTTGATTGACTAGCCTACATAGTAAAAATAAAGAATACGTTCTAAGCTTACCACAAAATATGATGCCCTTTAAATATCCAGGATTCATGGTTTAATCCCCGGAATACCGTTTCCTTTCACTTTCGTTTGAGAATTCCACACTGCGTTATGTCGAGGATAAAGGACAACAAGGGAATGCCACACGAAGGCGTTGCAGATCAGTGGCGTTGTTTTTCATCGCTTTGCTCCAAACGCCATATTATGACACACAATTGGTTTGTTACCCTCCATAACTCCCATTTCAATATCGGCTTCGGTGCCAATGCTAACCAACTGCAGAACCGCAGAACCATGCGTCATAGCAGTGTGAGGACGACAGCGCCAGACTAACCAATATATGAAGCTGCAGAGTCAGACTCACCCAGAGTCCCGCATTCTCATACCCCTGTTTTTTCGAGACAGCGCCTCCTGTTCGGAAGATCGTATAACACACACACACAGAGTCCCGCGTTCTCAGATATTACCGTCTCGTTTTTATTTAAAGTTATCCAAATACATATTTGCGTTCCCTGCTTAATGCATGTGCCAAAAAAGTCATTTTGTTCTCTGACTAACAAATTACCCAGTAGCCTAGTTATTTTTTGAGCGTGGGTGTAATTGAAAGAAAATTACTCATCTTAAAAATATGTGATATATTGCTACAATGTTTGTTTTATTCAAATTCCAATTTTTCTTTCAGTTCAACATAAAGGTCTAATTAACATTATACCATGCTAACATTACAAAACCTGTTTTTTTTGATATTTTGAATGCGAAGCAAAACTCAAATAAGAATAGACAACACATAAACAATTATGTACTTTATTTAACGGTCACCTAAACATCATCTTGCTGTACACATGACAAAGCAAAGAAAAAGGAAGAAAGAATTGTGTTAGTGACTTTACTTTTCGTCTTCAATTGCATTAAAAAAAACCTCTAATGGTGCGTTCACACCGGACGCGAATAGCGCGTCAGGCGCGAGTGATTTCAATGGAAGAAAAAAAAAAAAAAAAAATATATATATATATATATATTATAAAATATACGAATTATGTTTTGCCCTATTAACAAAATATAATATAGCCTACTAGCTAGGCCTACTATTAAGAAATATGAATAGTTTTTTAAAAGTTAAAATTATACTTCATCCTTTTGTTTTGTTGTGTCAAATGATTACAAATATAAATTTAACAAAGCTTAAAAAAATGAAAACAAAGCTTGAGTTTTTGAACATTTGATTTAATTGAAAAGCCTGTTTAGACTATAGCTACACAACATAGGCCTAATACACACATAAAAAAAAAAAGTTATGTGAAAATGATGTAAAATGTGTTTTTTTCCTCTGAAATAGCAAAAGCATCACACACGAGCTGTACCTGCTCCAAATGCCTATGAAATAAAAAATACAAAATCGAACTAAATAAAATAAATAAATTAGCATATATAAAACAAAATCAAACCAAATAAAATAAATCTTATAAAAGTTACGCAGGCACACATTTAAACAATAATTGTCAAGTGACAAATAAATAAAATAAATCAAAACTCCAGGCGTTAATCCTGAGGAGCTGTCAATTAAAATTTTCTTAATCCTAAAGAAAAACGTCAATATCTTCTTTGAACTAAACGAAACATGAAAGGCTCTTTTATTCAATTTGTCCATCTTGACAGTTTAAAAATACTGCTAACTGCTAACAAAAAGGGCGCAGGATTAACTCATGGAGTTTTGATTTATTTTATTTATTTGTTACTTGATAATTATTGTTAAATGTGTGCCTGCATAACTTTTATAAGATTTATATATATATATATATATTGCTGCCTCACACACACACGCACACACGCGCACACACACACACACACACACACACACACACACACACAAACGCACACACACAGTTAAATATGTATAATGGTCATGTGTTTTATTGTTTTTAGCCGTTGCACAGGGTTTGGTCGCCTCAGAATGGAGTTGATAGTAATTCTCTGCACAGCTGAACATATTGTGAATAGTTTTGTTTGAATAATTTATATAGGTTAGGTCTATATATTTTATAGGCTAATAGGCATACATTTAAAAAAAAAATATTATCCTTATCTTAATTTATACATAGTAGTCCTATATTTATACATTCTTTGTAACCCCAATTTTCACATTTTGGTATTATTGCAATTGTTACCATATAGGCCTTGACATTTTTAAAGGTGGTGTTAAATAAAAATAGTGTAAAACGTAAATAAAATAAAATAAAATACAAATCTATTGTTTTCTGCAAGATTTGGCATGCGGACACTAAATGTGATTTTAAAAACGAGCTGGTTAGAGAGTTAAAACAACGGCAACCAGGAATAACCTCACAAACACAAATAAGTGGATAGCCTACTGTCTTTTTTTTTATTTATTATTTTTTAGTGTGACCACATTTCCTTCTGTTCTTCGATCAAATGTAAAGAGGATACGGTCTCAAATCGTTACACTTACCCGAGTGCTTGTATTGCTCGGTGGGGAGGGGTGTGGGACGAACAGGACCAAAGAGAAAGCGAAACGCCTAAACTTCAGCGCAAGACCTGCAGACAGACTCTCGAAACCTGCTCAACCACAGACGTGAGTAACGCATCCTATAATGCACTTTAAACCAATTCTGCTATAGTTTATAGATTTTTGTTACGAAGCCACTAAAAGGACATGGTGAAGAAAAAATATATGAGATGGGGTACGGAAGAAATTTTTTGCGTTCCCCAGAAACTTTGCCTTCTCTCGCAAAGAACACAAAAGTTTTGCGAGCGAAGTAACGCAACAGTTTTTGCAAGAGAATACATAATAGGCTAATTTTCAAATATTTTTCCACCACCATGTCCATGCAGCCTTAGGGTTTCTGTATGTTACTTCCGTATGTAATCTGCCATTGGGCGGTGCCCTTTCAAAATGTACACCTTTGTACCTAAGAACCTTATTAAAGGGGACCATCGCAGTGTCGGCTTTTGTACCTTTTTTTTCGGAGAGTGAATGTTCTGACGAACAGGGTCCTGAGTTTATTAGAAGTAGTGCAAGTCTGTAAATCCTACATATCACTCGCATTCTTCTGTCCCGTTATTTTAAATATTCGTCTGATTATGCAAATCAAAAGACTGGGTGTTGCAATATTTTGTGCCACGTAGATAGATCGTTGTTTTGTGCTATGGGAGCACGGGGATCGTTTTGCTCTGATCATAGTTCGCACACACGTGAACTCAGTGTTTCGCAGTTGTGGACATTTATTTTATGAATGTTAAAACAAATAATGTATTTGCTGAAATAAAATTGCGCAATATTCGACTGGCTTTGTAGAGTGAAAATAAGATGGAAAAAAAATAATATGCAACATACCTTTCATGTTGAAATAAAATAGTAAAAAAAAAAAATCTTCGCAAAAATTTAATTTAAAATAAGAGTGCAACAAGTTAAGCACAAATAATGATAATCAAGTAAAATTATTCTAACCTATTTTACCATGCTTTTCCATATTACTAATATATTTAAGTAAATATAAACAAATGTTATAATTAACTAAATGGTTAAATGGTAGGCAGTTATTTTTTTAAGTATATAAACATTACAGATATATTTAATTATAATAAATACACAGAACAAAATGTTTTGGTCAGTTCTGCTTAGAAACTGTTCTTCATGTACAATCTACAATAACTGGTTTTGTTTAAATGAAATGAATAATTTAAGATTACTGATGATAACTGAGTTCAACTAACATGTAAAACTGGTTTTGTTGAAATAAAATAAATTTGAGATTATAACTGACTTCAACACACCTGAAAAACAAGGTTTTACTGAAGCATAACTGCAGCTGATATAACCTGATTTCCCCGTAAAATGACTTAAGTTTGATATAATCTTTTTTGTTTTATGATGAAAGTCCTTTTCCCACCTTGATGTTAATACACTAAAAAAATTATGAAATGCTCTTACTTAACTTATTTGAAGACATTTTACTCGCAACTTAACTTAGTTTATTCAAAATAAATGAGTTTAATTGTATTGACAATGTCACAAATAAAGACATGTGTCCTGAGCATTAAACTCTGAGTGCTCACAGCCTGAATGTTGAATTATCCATATAACTGAAAGATTTGAGAGAACATCACATGAACTGACTTCATAAATCGATGTTGATGTTCCTAGAATGTTTTTGTTTTAACTAAAATATTGATCAGTGTTCCCGTTGGTTGGCAGTTATTTGGAAGGTAGGTATATAATATATAAAAGGAAGATAGGTATAATATATATATATACAGTATATATATATATATATATATATATATATATATATATATATATATATATATATATATATATAATATATACAGAGTGTACATGTATATATATATATATATGATTGATAGACGTATAACTATATTTTTTGTAAAATAATGTTTTAAAATTGTGTTAGTACCACTTATGTCATAAACACCTTGTGAAACGTTTAATTGGGTTGATATAATCTCTCTATATTTATAACAATATTTTGCAATTGATCATGTTTGAGACAAAACTTTACCCTAAATTTTTCCACAAAGTTTTTTAGAGAAATAAACGAGAACCGTCTGGAAACTTTCTTTTTAAGTTTTTTTGTATCCAATCAAGACTTTTCTTTCTTTGCCTTTTTCTCCTAGTGACACAAAATGGACGTTAAAAAACTGATGATTGATGCACTTGAGGATCTTGTGGATGAAGACTTGAAAAAATTCAACTGGCAGCTGTGGAATGGTCTGGTAGAAGACATCGAGCCGATTCCTCAATCAAAGCTTCAGAGAGCCGATCGGACAGATGTTGTGGATTGCATGGTAGAGAAGTACAGTGATGAGGCTGGGAAGATCACAGTACAAGCGCTGCGCAACATCAACCAAAATCATCTCGCAAAGACCCTTGAGTCGAAACTTCCAAGAGGTAAAGATGAACAATTTATACCAGTTTCCCAGAGAGCAAGCAACCATTGGAATAATGTTAAACCAATGTTACTCCCACAAGTAATGTTGAAATAATGTTGACATTTCATCCAAAAATCAACAGTAATGGCATTGAATGTGATGCTGGTTTAACATCATGTTTGCACTCTCAGAAAATGAAACACAAGAACTAAAAGTGACTTAAAGCCACACAGCCTGAAATCCACTGAAGAGAAAAGAAGACATTAAATCTGTGAAGATCTCAGCAGAGGAGGAATTAACAACTCCACAAACAGCATTACCAGCTTCACTTATTACTAACCAGACTGACTTTATTTCTGTCAGACGTCTACAGAATATCTTATTGAGAATTAACAGGGGTTTATATGTTTATGATTTATAGAAAATTATGGTGATCAGTGTGTGCTTTAGTTGGGCAGTTTGACTCTTGGCTTTTACTTGTCAGTTTTGGGGTGTGTGTAACAGTGTTTACCAAAACACATAATTTGTTGCAAAACCAGAAGAAGCCAGAAACCAAGATGATCAGATGAAATAGTTTCAGCCTTATAAAGTAAAATCATTCTTTAATCTTGTCACTGACCAAAAGTGGTTATATATTTTTAATAGATTGCAATCACCAACAATATATATATATATATATTTGCCACATCATCGATCATGTTCGAATCATGTTGATTTCAGGCTGTGTGTCTTTAAGTCAGTTATAGTTGTTGTGTTTCATTTTCTGAGAGTGCAAACATGTTGAACCAACATCACATTGTAACATTGATTCAATGCCATTATCATTGATTTTTGGTTGAACATTAATTGCGGGTGCAAAAGTGATGTTGATTTAATACGGTTAACACATTAACATTGATTTGACATTTTTTCAATGGTTGCTTGCCATCTGGGTTACCGATGAATATTAGTGTAGCACTCTGAAGTATATTGTGTTCATCAATTTAAAAAGTGATAAAGTAATATAGTTCACATATATTTTATATTAGGCCAATATAAAAATGGAAAATATTGATATTGTAAACAAGAACGTTAGACAAATTCCATTTTTTTCACAACATTTCATAAAAAGTTCTACTTCTGCTTTCACTGGGAGCAGAGCTTTAGCATTCAAGTCTTAAGATGGAAGATTTTAATTTGTAAACGAATGTAGTTGCAGACTATGTTTTACACAGCAGAATGTTCTTTGGGCTTTGGATATATTTTGAAACTGTGTGTGTGTGTGTGTGTGTGTGTGTGTGTGTGTTTTCCTGTCCTCAGCTCAGCCGTCTGTGCAGGAGGAGACCATTGCTCCAGTGTCCGTGGATCAGCAGCCAATCCAGTCCGATTGGATAAGACCACTCAACATTCTTCCATGCAGCCAAGAGTTTAAGAACAGACTTCTTACAGAGAAGAGAAATGACGCAAGTATCTCTGTTTCTACAATACATTCAGGAGTCAGTCCTGCTTCCGTAGGGCCGCCGTCCTGTAGAGTTTAACTCCGTCCAGCAGCGGAAGCAGCAAGAGTTCAGATTACCTGAGGATTTCAGGCTGAACGCTTCCGGACGGTGGACCGATCCTGCACATTAATATCAATATGTTTTACCAATATGTGGATTGGTGTTTCCCAAGCCTTAAGATAATAAGTAATTCTAAACAGAAGAAACGGGAAACATACACTACCGTTCAAAACACGTTATCAGTAAAAAAAAAAAAAAAAAACTGATACTTTTATACATCAAGGATTCATGAAATGGAACGAAAGTGATAATAAAGACATTTATAAAGTCACAATATATTTATATTTTAAATTTAAATTCTGTTACAATAGAAATAGAAAAGAATCCTGAAAAATCTGCAGTCAACATTGATAATAATCATAAATGTTTCTTGAGAAGCAAATCATCATATTAGAATGATTTCTGAAGAATCATAATGCCGTATTGGTACAAACTCTTTTGATTATTTATATACCTATTGCTTATGTTATTTTAGTTTCAGTATACAAACAAAAAAAGACAGGAACACAACTGATCCAAAATATGCACTGCTAGTGTTGGGAAACACTCAATCTTTTGCTTGTACATTAATTTTGTATACATATATATATAATTTTTTTTTATAGATTTACATACCAAAGGATAAGTCTCAGAGGAGACGTTTAGCTCTGCTGATCACCAACATACAGTTCCACTATGAAGTGTACAACAGGTACGGGGCTCAGAAAGACGAGGAGAACATGGAGTGGCTGCTGACAGCGTTGGGTTACAGAGTTGAGAAATACACAAATCTCTCTGGAAAGGTGTGTGTATAAATCATCAACATGATTCTTCTTAGTTTTTGTTATCAGTTATGTACATTTGGGGTTTATATTACATTATATATTGTTTAATTAATGTTTATGGCATTATTTGGAGTCATGTGTGTGTCACCATGATGGTGTTTTGTGTTTATGTGTATGACACTGTGCACCTAATATATATTAATGTGTGCCTCAACTTGTGAAAAACTAATGGTGAACTTTGAATTATAATGAGGGTTTTGTTTTTTTCCGCCTGTATTATTATGGTGGTTATCAGTATATTACAAAGTTATAAAGCAGATTTTAATACTTTAGTGAAAATGAATAATAATGTTTATTGGCTAATGAAAACATGAGTTGTCCCGTAAAAACTGAACGGTTGCTACTGTATTTTAATGGTAAATTACTGGGAACCACAGCTGATGTTTTGTTTATTTATTTATTTTTTGCTGTAAATTTAAGTCCAAAGTAAGGTTGCTACCATATTTTTTATGGTAAAATACTGGCTTCAAAGCTGAAGTTTTGTTGCCGTAAATTTCACAGGTTTTCTTTACATTGTGTTTTTTTTTTGCCCATATATTTAAGTCCCGGAAAGCATAAAATATTGCCACCATATTTTTTTTATGGTAAAATACTGGCAACCACAGCTGCCGGTATTTTACCGTAAATTTCACAGTTTTTTTTTTAACAGTGTGGTCTACAGCCAATGGGGCAATGTTATTTAAAGAGCACGTTAGTAGTAGTGTGTGCCTATAGGCGGGTCCACAACACGTGTACACACAAACATGCCAAATATTTAAAATAAAAGGATTACGATGTACCAGATTATTATTGTGTACATAAAGATATGGTGAATCCAGCTTGTCCCGTAGATGGTCTGCTTGCACACTTTTACCTCGCGCACGAGCAGATCTGTTTGCGCTCTGGAGACGCGTTCATCTTTCCACTATCAAATTCCGCCATGTAAATAGCGAATCCGCATGGACTGCTTTGTCGGACAAAATGGCGGATGGCGAAGTATGATTGGTCGGATCACCTGTCAATCAAACTCCCTGTGAAGGGTCAATTGTGTGCAAGATGGAGCAGAACTCAGAAAATGAAGGCTGTAGTAGACTGTAGACATCAGCAAATGACACATCACATCATGACTGTCCACGAACTAGAGCGGAACGTGGAAAAGGAACTATACTTTCGGCTTAAGTCATTGACTCACTGACTCAACTGTGTATTGTTTAGAAACACAATGGTTGATTCTGCTTTCATTGTTTTTCATATTTGTTTCTTTTTTCACAGGAAATAGATGCTAAAGTCAGGAACTTTGCTTCATATTCCGACCATAAAGACTCGGACAGCACCTTTGTGGTTCTGATGTCTCATGGGAAGAGAATCCACAATAAAGATGCCATTTTAGGTGTCAACTACCATCCCAAGAAAAACACAGATGATTTCTTCTTTGTTGACGAGATCTTCTCTCATCTGAACTCAGAGAAATGTCCGGCTCTGATTGATAAACCAAAGGTTATTCTGATTCAAGCCTGCAGAGGAAGTACGACATCACTGATAAAACTCAACTCATATCATACTGCTATTACTCTTTTTACTCTGTATTCATCTTTTTCCTGGATTTATTGTAATATTGTCATCCATATCATTAACCGTTTCTCTGTCCAGTTCACCCAGGAGGTGTGGACATACAATCAGACGCCATTGTGCACAGAGAGAAAGACTTTGTGTGTTTTAAGTCCTGCCTCCCTGGTAAGTGCTCAGAAAACACTGATTTCTGAAATGAGATTGACTCGTAGCTCAGACATTTCTGTTCAACAATAAAACAACTGTTTACCTTTTTTATACAATGAAACCCCTCAGATGTAGGCTATGATAATAGTCTATTCATGTTGACAAGTGTTTCTTCAATAATGAACACAGTACTTCAACCTACTAATGGCTTTTCTCCACAGATATCAGTGCATACAGGAATATTTTGGAAGGAAGTTATTTTATCATTTACATCGTGGATGTGTTCTGTAAATGGGCTCATGTTGATGACATTATGGAGTTGTTCAGGAAGGTAAATGTTGAAAATACCATTTAAATTGGTTTGCTTTATTTCAACCCAAAGTCAAAATAATCTCTTCCAGTGCTTTGCTCAGTAAAATGAACAGTTAAGAGTTTGCTTCTTGTCACATTTAAATTTAATCTTTTTATTATAGGTCACCTTACGCATGGAAAAGGACCCACGATTCACGGGTCTGGCTAAACTAATGCCGTGTATCGACAGGACGTCCCTTCCCAAGAAACTCTACCTGTTCCCTGGACTCTGAGGATGTGTAAAACCAGTCTAAGGCAAGACACCACAGGCTACTCGTAATAATGCAAATGAGACATTATCTAAATACATTTTCAGACCAGAAATCTGAACTTTGGATAAAGTCTTGTTCAAAACTTATTTTTAGAAATGATTTTGAGATTTTTATTGATACTGAAATCTACAAAAGAAATGGATAGTTTAATGAAAAAAGCAAAATAGAACAAAATCTCAAGACCATGAACGAGTGTCTTGCCTTGAATCGAGTTAAAGAGGCATTATATGCAAAAAAGCAAATATACTGGCAGTGTATTGCATGCAATTATCATGGATAATCATTTTACTCTCTTTTAATTATTTTTTTTAATATACTTTTCTATTTTCATATTACTATATTTACAATTGAACTGCTGAGGAGTCTCCATCCAGAATTGCTCTACTTCTTTCATTAGATAGCTTCTTCTTCGTCTACTTTTTATATAACTTTTATAAAAGTGGAAATTAATCAATAAAGCTTTTCTAACTTGTTACCATGCCTTTGTCTCTTCCTGTTTGTAGAAGATTTCACATATGGGAAGAGTCTGACTCATTTTATATGTCAGACTGAATCTGATCTCTCTTCATAAAAGGGAAACTAACAAAGCTTTTGTGTAGCACTCTCAATACCCTCATTGCTGAACAAATGTGTTTATAAAACATAAATATATAAACAAAAAATATAAAAAAGGTACTGTAAAATTTCAAAGTACAAACTAAGAATTATAGTTTTAATAATTTCATTATAAGATAATAGTGTTTAACACATAGTGAGACAACAGTGACTTTACAACAAAACGCATACGTGTTGAGTTGCAGAATATCATCTAAATTTATATTATTTAACGGCTCTTTGAAATGCTTGATTCTGATTGGTCAGTTGGGATACTCTGATGTCAATTATTCCTCACCAATTAATTGGCTAAGTATTTAATAATTACATTAAAAACAAAGTGCAGGAAGATGCATATGACACACAAACTGAGTTTCGAAGTCGTCATCTGATTGAATTCTACAGGATACCCGGGAAAAACTAATACAAACAAATGCCTTTGTAAACAACTGATGGGAGAAGTGGGAAGACATGAAAGTTAAACAAGACCTGGACAAACAGGATATTTGCACACATTTACCAGGATATCGAGCACTTCTAGAAGCAACACATGATGTTATTACTGCCATTTGACACGGATAATGCGTCGCAATTCGCCTACTTATACTACGCCCTAAATGTACTCTTTTTGTTGGATAACACAATATTTTTCATCAGCTTAAATGTTGATTATTAATCACACAAACCCTTTATCTAACCCTCTCTACTTAACCGTTGGTTGCGCACATCCACCATGTTTGTAGTTTTCCGAACACTTTTTACTCGTGTTTGTAGTTCTGAACGGGGTCCTCCTCCGAAGCACAGGGGGTTGTGGGTAATATTAGTGATCACGGATCCACACTTCGAAAATCCATCGGAAATAGAAGGGACTTACTTTATTACTTCACAGGGACTTCTGGCTTACTCTGTTCAACATGCTTTAGGACACACTTATTTTAATCACACACACTGTTCAGGATGGATAGTGGATGTTGGGACGCAGGGAGAGATTGATCTGCAACTGTGGAGCAACACAAAGAGCTGAGGGATATTGTGGAGATTAATAAAGGATCGGCTCATAATATTTATTTAGTAAATAAGAAATAATGTGAAAATATGTATAAGCAAATCTTGATAAAAATTAATTAATTGCAAAATAAACAATGTACATTTTTTCCAAATCTGCAATTGCACTCTTCAGAAGAATTTGTGGAATTGATTAGATACTGAAAGATATAATGATAAATGATAAATATAGAGACATATATAAATGTGTATGATATAGATTTGCTGAATGCTAGCGGTAGATGAGAAATGATTTGCCTTTCTATTACTAATAATTAAATTTTACATAATAATTTAACAGTTTGATACTTTTTCGTGTACCGTTTACTTTGTTTTAACAGTTTTGTCTGATGATTTCTCAGACGGTCACAGAGCTGTTAAACAGAGACAGCAAATAAACTGGAGCTCTGGCTCTCAGGCGCTGAGGCGTTTTACATCATATTAACATGTAATTAGTTCAGGAATCCATTCGTTTTGCTGGTGTGATTGTCAGACGTTGGTTATAAAAGATCATTACAGTAAATGTAATTTTCATCTGCCTTGTCGGTCACTCTTTCCTATCAAAATCCCCAACATAAGCATGACAGAAGCAAAGCAGATGATGAGCAACTCTCGATGTCTCTCCATGAACGATGGCTCCTTTTCACTGGTCAGAGTAACGTTAGCTGGGACGACACGCAGCGGGACGGACTGATCTTCCAGGATCATAAAGGGAAACAGTTTATTGGCCAATGGCACTCTATCAAATGCTGCAATGACGTGATTAGTCCTGAAATCAGAAAAGCTCAACTTCCTCCAGCGTTTCAGACGCAACGGCTCCTGAACCAACTCATAGCAATACTCAAGCTTTACTCCCACTACCTGTGGATCGACCATCATCTGCAATCCACACGATCCAGCCGCCATCAATCTGTACGAGTCTCCATCACGTCTGAGACCCCAGAAGCCGTTTTCAGGGGTCATAGGTTGTGTAGAAGGTTTTCCCTCCAATCCAAAACACACTCCTAGTGTCCATTGGCGACTGTTTCCCACTTCAACATCCCATGTGTGAACACCATCACTGTATCCCACACTTCCCAACACCATCCGGTTCCAGTGCAGACGAAGAGCTTTGGGTCTGTCCTGCCGATGGAGACACGAGGTCACAGAGGTCAGATCATCTGACACGGAGACGTCTGGTGGAGATGTGTTTGGGTTCAGGATCACAGGATCTGAGGAGAACAGGGAAGTGTCAAGTATGTTGATCATCTTAGCAGTTCTTACAGGAATGATCTAGTCCAGGGGTTTTCAAAGTGGGGGCCGCGGCGCCAGGAAAAAAAAATAATAATAATTATATATATATATATATATATATATATATATATATTATGAGAATTGTTATGAAATAGCATTATAATAATTTGTTGCATAGCCTATCTGAACATTATACTTTTAATGCTAATCTTTTAGAGATTAGGCGACCGGCCAATCAGTCTGACATGCCGATTTTATGCCGGTCAAATGCACTCGGGCGCTGCATGATTAACATCGCGCAACATCAGCATCACACGTGCACACGGACCGCACATGTAGGAAACCTTGTGAATTACGGCCGTTTTACACCGCAAGCGCGAGCAACGCGTGAGCGTATTTTTTTCAGCGTGGTGTGCATGTTAATCAGTGAGTGCAGTCACACCGCGAGCAGGAGCGTCGCATGAGCGGCAGAGAAGCGCGGGTTTCGTTGCGCTGCTCACGCTCAATTAAAGTGAAAGCACACTTTTTATGGACAAAATAATTTTTATTTTACACAAAAAGTGCCAAAAATGCACATTATTTGCATGCCTAGTGTGTTTTAACAAGAACTGGACTATGTCAGAAAAGAAAATGAAGACTCAAAAATATAGATATATTTATGAAATTTACCCATTTAAACTTGTTTTTATTATTCAGTTTGAGTAAAAGTATATGGTGTTTTAATAAAAATAAAAAAAATAGAAAATAAATATTTGTGTGTGCTGTAAAGTGGTTAGAAAAATGAAATCGGGTCAAACTCAATGAAAAATCGGAATAGGCCTAGAAAATTGTAATCGTGCATCTCTATAATCGTTCTGATTGGCTGGTATCAAACACCATCACATAATCTGATGTTCACAGATGTTTTATTTATTTATTAATACATTTGCCGTATTATTGCCGATAACACATCCTGCAAAAGGGGGGCCTTGGCCAGAACCTCATGGTATTTGGGGGGCATTGTCATGGAAAAGTTTGGGAACCCCTGATCTAGTCTAGTACTCACAGTAAGGGCAGACGTCCTTCATCTTCTCCCACACTTGGTACTTCAAGTTTCCCAGATGTTTGGGAACATCAATAAGAGCTTCTGAACTCAGTTCTGCATCTGGGAGTGTGTATTTAGCTCTAAAATACAAACACACACAACAATCAGTTTTGAAAGTTAAAGGGATAGTTCACCCAAAAATGAAAATTCGGTCAGTAATTACTCAGAATTAGGGATCGAAACTTTCAGGCCCAGAAAACGTATTAAAGACATCGTTAAAATAGTCCAAGTCACTACAGTGGCTCAACCTTAAGTTTATCAAGCGACGAGAATACTTTTTGTGCGCAAATGTTTATTTATTTTTCCCTCAGTGTGGGCCTCGAGTGAGTTCCCGTAGTGTAACAGCGCAGCGCTTCTGTGCCCACGCAGAAGAACATTAATAGTTGAATAAAGTCGTTATTTCGCACAAAAAGTGTTCTCGTCGCTTGATAAACATAAGGTTGAGCCACTGTAGTCACATGTAGACTATTTTAACGATGTCTTTCACTTTCTGGGCCGGTGGGTTTCAATCCCTTAGAAGCCTATGGAGGAGTGAGACCGCTCTCAGATTTCATCAGAAATATTTATTTATTTATTTATTTATTTATTTTGAGCATTAATCATTCTGCTCAAAAAAGAGAGGGCTGAAGCTATAGCTTATAAGCGCCCACCCCCAAAATTAATTTAAAAAATAAAAAAAAATGTTCCTTCCACAATAGAACATAGTGCAAAAGTAACAAGACTACCACAAGGACAACATCAATAACCATCAATAAACAGTACCACAATAGTACAAGGGAACTTAGAACAAAGCAAACAAACAAACACAAGGACAACATCAATAAACAGTACCACAATAGTACAAGGGAACATAGAGCAAAAGCAACAAAACTAACACATAGACAACAACAATAAATAGTACACAATAGTACCAGGAAACCGTGCAAAAGCAACAAAACAAACATAAGAACAACATCAATAAATAGTACTACAATAGAACCATGGAACATAGTGCAAAAACAACAAGACATATCTTCCTTTGTGTTCTGAGGATGAACGAAAGTCTGACGGGTTTGGAACAACAACCCTTTAATGATCATGAATATTCTAAAATGAAAAATGGAAATCAAAATACCTGTTCATAGGTCTTTGATAATTCTGAGAAAAAGCACAGAAGGACAATAATATTAGACCATATTATAATTGAAGAATAGACTATAACCACCAACAAAAGTATACAACCTCAACCATGTTGTTATTGTAATATTGCATTTATTCACTAGACATTCTAAATATACTAATGTAAAATTCTAATGTAAAAAGTGGGTAAATAAGTTGCATATCTAAATGTTATGACCCTTTTGAAACATTTTAACATTTAATATGAATGGTAAATATTAAAGATTAAAATATTAAGAGATTAAAATGATTCAGTCCTGGTAAATATTATATAACAACATCATTTAGATAAGGGCTGTCCAAAATGACACACTATAAACTGGTTGTACTCAATCGTGTAGCGTATGAATTTTGTATGGTCCCAATTTTTTTTTTTTTACTAACCGGAAATCTAAACCATTTACATTGAGGGCAAAATATGTTTAACACAACTTCTATTTGTCAACAAAAATGTGTGTGTGTGTGTGTGTGTGTGTGTGTACAGACCTGCAGGAAGGTGATGTCCTCGTCCTCAATTTCTTCTTTCAGTTCTCTGACTCGGTCACAGAGAGACAGTATTCCTCCTTGTATTCTTCTTTCCATCTTTCCTCCCTTTTCTTTCTCTTCTTCATTTAGAGCTGCTATCCTGCTCTCCTCCTCCGTTCTGAGGAACTGATGCAGCTTCTCAAACTCCTCCCTGATTCTCCTCTCGGTCTGCTGAACTTGAGACTGGGGGAATGTCATGTGTGAAACTGTTAATCATCCACACGCAAGACGAATAACAAGAAGTGTGTTATCCTACATGACAGATCTAAAACACAACTTCTTCCTACCAGAGGCTTTTCAATGTGATAGACATTCCTCACTTTGCAAAACATATTGACAAATTCTAGTAAAATTCTTAAATTACGAATTAGCTTCTGTTACATAAATCTACAAGATCTATAGAGAAACTCATCAGAAGTCAATATTCAATTATTATTTAGTGGTCATTCAATTAAAAAAAAAACAAAATCATTAAATTATGCGTACAAAACCACCAGGTAAAATACATTTGTTTTGTGAAGAAAACGTGAAATTTCTGTTCAGTTATATTTATGCTACACAAACCTCACCTGAATGTACCTGGAGATTTTGCTATCTTGTGCTGTACCATTCTGTAATGAGACCAAAGTCTTTTCAACTGAGCGAAGATCTCCTCTCAGCTTCCCCTTAACACATGCAATCATACACACATTCATTTAAACCTCTTTGATTTATTTCGAGAATTAACTGGACTGCCATGCTTAAGTATTTAAAGTGATAGTTCAACCAAAAATGCAAATTCTGTCATTAATACTCACATTCATGTTGTTCTAAACCAGCAAGACTTTCGTTCATCTTTGAAACACAAATTAAGATATTTTTGATGAAATCTGAGTGATTTCTGTTCCCCCAATGACAGCTACGCAACTACCACTTTGACATTTCAAAAAGTTTCTAACGAGATTGTAAAACTAATCCATATGAATTGAGCGGTTTGGTCAAAGTTTTCTGCTCGCATTATATGATGAACAGATTTAATTTAGGCTTCTATTCACATATAAATAATGATAAACGAAGTTCAAGCATGTTCGCTTACCGTGTGTGAGAACCAATGAGGTTCATTCTCGTGTTACGCAGCACGTTTGAGCTTCTGCAAGAACCAATGAGGTTCATTCTTGATAAGTGCAGTGCAGAATTTGAGGTGAAAATGAGTGAAGGGACTATTAAGAATTACTGTAAGCTACAGATTAGCCTACTATTCTTACAATTGAGTTAAGACATTAAGTTTTAGTTACGCGGCCACTGCTTACAGGTTTTGAACGACTATTTAAATGTTTGGGTGAACTATCCCTTTAATAATTACATTGTTTCTTTATTATCTGCGCACGCGTACTCACCTTGCGTTGTTGTACAGCCTGCTGTAGTGTCTGTATGTTGTGCCATCCGTGCTCATGTTTCTTACACACTGAACACAAAACCTGTTCATCCGTTTGACAGAACAGCTCAATCTTCTCTCCGTGTATCTGACACACATGTTCTCTCTCCCTCTGCTTCCTCGTGTTGTTCTCTCTCAGGTAACACTCACAGGTGTTCCTCAGGCTCAGGTTGGACACCGGTTGCTGAGGTGAAAGCTGTCGACAGACGGGACAGTTTCTGGTTCTACTCGAGCTCCAGTGATCATTAATGCACTGACGACAGAAACTGTGACCACAGCTCAATAACACAGGGTCACGGAAGAGCTCGGTGCACACGGGGCACGACAGCTCATCCTCAAGAGACATGAGGAGAACAATGAAACTGTAATTCACGGAGAACAAACACACTTTATAGGAGCAGCGGAAAAGGATGAGGACAGAGAAAACAAAACACTTCTTTATTTAGTACAGCCTCTCTTGTGAGGAAATGACATGTCAAAATTTGATTGGAAGAAAAAGTTGGTGAACAACGAAACGTGTGTCTCTGTACAACAGGAGGCGCTGTTCCCTAAAAACTCTCTCAGAGACATTTCTTGCAAAAGCATGAAATAAAAAAATTTGTACTTATTGGCAAAATACGCACAATTTTGAAATATTTAGCTAGACGTCTGTGACTAGCAGATTCAATCCAATTTTTTTATTTTTCAAAGCAGCTTTACAGAAAATGCATACATCACATTACAATTTAGAATGATCTGTTAACTGCACAATATGTATTTCAGAAATACCTAGATACAAATATCAGTTGGCTAATTTAAGGCAGAAGCAATGAGGTAGGGCCTAATTGAAAACATTTTTACGAGTTATGAATAATTATTGAGATATTCAGTAGCCTACTGCGTAACTGTTGCATGCTTGTATATTTGGCACAAGTGTGTGTTAAGCCACGCCCATAAACTTTCTGGCAGATTCTAACAGAACACAGCTGCTCTTCTTAAAGGGGCCGCCGATAAATTAAAGGCGCACACGCCAGATCGTGGGGTTGTCACTCATAACTATAAAGTCTGTGCAGTTTAATTACCAGATATTATAATTTCTCTGTCATTTTCCAGATGATTGAGAAAAGTGGATTTTGCTGTCTTTTTTGTAGCACGATGTTCCCTTTTTAGTAAGAAACCCTTCCCTTTAATTCTCCTCTAGGGACCACCAAGAGTCTCTCCGTGTTTATGTCGGTAGGCATTAAATCGGCGATGGTCACTGTTCGCGTCAGCGCTGCGCGTTCAGTCTCGCGGCTCCGCTTTTCTGCCTGATATTCCGCTTTTCTCGGACTCGTCTCTCGCTCTCCGGCTATGCATCTGCTGTGTTTCTTTGTCCTGCTGTTCTGGAGCGGTCCGGTGGGCAGTTATTTCCCGGAGGAGCGCTGGAGCCCGGAGTCCGCGTTGCTCGCGCCGCGGGTTCTGCTCGCGCTGGTGTGCCGCAACTCCGCGCACTCTCTCCCGCAGGTCCTCGGCGCCATCGACCGCCTCAACTACCCCAAAGACCGCATGGGTGTATGGTGAGTTTGGCGGATTGAGATTATTTGGCGTTAGAATAACGTTTTGCGCAATTACGCGTCTGACAGATGCGCGTCCACAGGACTGATGTTTTGCGTGTTAACTGGAGTGCGGTGACTGCAGCGTTTCCACAAATGAAGTGAGGGGAAGTAAACAACATAGGCGTTCGTGTGTTGAGTTAACTAAACTAACAGCAGCTGTGCTTACATGAGTGTTTTGAGATTGATGTGTGTTTGGGAATGAGAGAGATGTACAGTTGTGACTCTCTCCCTGATGTGGACTGTGTGTGTGTGTGTGTGTGTGTGTGTGTGTGTGGAGGGGAATGAGCGAGTTTCAACGTGTCCAGGGCACACAGACTCCCCTTCATACCCCGATCAGGTTCAGCTCTGCCCCCTTTTTCCACTCATCATGATCCGATCAGCCGACGTGTCTTTGTAGCACGCGCCGCGTGAGTGCGCGTTGTGCGCGCGGATGGAATGTGTGAGAAAACAACAGTCCTCTGCATGAATGAGAGTCAGTGAGCGGAAAACTGTCCCTGCGGCGACAGAGAGATGACATTTATGAAACACCCTCTGAGAGACGTTATGACCTCAGAAAATAAGCATCGTGAACTATCTACGTATTGTTTATTCAACATTTAAAGCATGTTAGAATTTTACCCCCTCAGCAAACATTATTTTGACATTTAACAAACATGTTAACAAATAATTTGTTTCCATTAATGGAAACAAATTATTTGTTAACATGTTTGTTAAATGTTTGGCAGCGGCTATGTTCGCCAAGTTTAAACCGCAATAGATTATATTTACACCATGTACAAAATATCTGAAATAAGTGTAAATAGTAGTTAGATGCTTAATAATCAGAAGTAGATGCAGATACTATTTGTTGTTGTACATTAAACGGTATGCAATAATAACATAGGGTGTTTATGATTATAGCTTAATGGTTATTGTTCACCTAGGTCTATTTATATTAGGCTACTACAAAAAAAGATCAGATTAATCGTCAAAAATAATCGTCAGATTACTTGCAGCGCCAAAAATAATCGTCATGAAGCGCCCAAAATAATTGACATATAACTCGATTAATCATCAAAATTATTGACTGATTACTCGATTACCAAAACAATCATTAGCCCTAGTCCAGGTATTGTTTAAAAATAATTATTTATCGAATATCATCCCCTTCGGCCTTGCTGTCAAATCAAATAAAGTTTGTTCTAGCGATCATGTGACTAAATAATTACATGACAACAAAACATGATGATAAATTACTCAATTTGTGGATGAAATCTCCATTTAGTGTGAACGTTTAATTGTTGGGTGAGATTAAAATAGCATTGGCACCGATTAGCCGCTGCATATGTACAACATTTCTGACATGGTATCATCCTCATTCCCTTCAAAAGAGTCTCAGAGCGGAAGCAGTGTGTAGTGAACAGCCGAAACCGAACCGCCAGGGTTTGTGTCGCTGCCACAAACAGACCAGGGGCCTCATTTATAAACGTTGCTTACGCACAAAAGAAGGCGTACGCCGCTCTCTACGCAATAATTGGTATTTATAAAAAGCAAACTTCACGGGAAAATGTGCGGTCCTTCACGCAAGCTCTGACCCAGGCGTACGCACACAAACGGGTGAAATGAGAAATGGCGACACCGTCGGCAGACGGAAGAAACACGTGAAAGTGTGTGAAACTGTAGACCGTTGTGTAAAAGAAATGGCAATACTGCCTCTCATAAACTTCACAAAACAAGTCTTACAATTAACAGCCTACACGAACACCCGTTCGATCGATCTGCAGTGTAAAACAAACAAAATCAAACGAAAATTACAACAGAAATGCAAATTAACACATATTTGCAAAAAGAAAAGTGAAATATGTTCTGCAATAATATTGGCATGTTATGCAAATCAACCTCATAAATAATATGGTAAACAGAACGAAATAATGTACAAAACTGATATTCTCGTCAATGTGTCCGTCTGGCGGAGCAGATATAGATGCAGATAGATAGATAGATAGATAGATAGATAGATAGATAGATGTAATTGTCCACTGGGGAAAGTTGTTTTCATAGTAAACATTTCTTCATCAGCTACGGAATCGTGGTATTCATGCATATGCCTTTAGTTTGTTTTATTTTTTGATAAAATAACGTATGACGTATGTCTCAACCATTAAAAAAACAAAAAACATTTGCACTGAACTATTTCCCATTTCCACGTAGATTATAACCGACATCTGTAGCTTGTCAGATGCAATTAAATGGATGGAAATAAAACTCCCCATCACAATGCGTAATGACGCACAATGGCTGATCTTGTCTGACCATTTCTTTTTTGTTTCGGCCACGGTCCGAGGTTGTGAGGCTACAGCATTTACGGCGTATGCAACCTTTTGCCCCTCAAGTGCCTTTTTGGCATTAGTAATGCCCACACTGTGCCCTCCAAACAACATTGTTCTCGTCTTTTCCACCTCGCCAACGATAACTTCCACTTCACATTGAGTGAAGTTACGTTTTTTTGATTTCCTCTCTGTGTTTGCCATGATTTCGCAATCGATGAATATTAACTTGTGGGCGTTTCACGGACTATTTATGGGCAACTATGGGCGTGACATGAAGCCGCAAAAGCTGCGCTACATTTAGAATTGATTGTGATTTATTAAGGGAAAACTGCGTAGGATGTGCGTGCGCACGGTTTTATAAATCCGAATATTTCTGTGCGTACGCACATCCTATGTTTCATCCGTACGCCACTTCTGACGCAAATCCTACGCAAAGTTTTATAAATGAGGCCCCAGGGGCCTCATTTATAACCGGTGCGTACGCACAAAACCGGCCCTGAAAGAGGCGTACGCCACTTCCGACGCATAAGTTGTGATTTATAAAAACAAACTTGACGGGAAAATGTGCGCACCTGCACGCAAACTCTGACCCATGCGTACGAACGTTTTGGAGACGGAGCAGTTTGGCGACACCGATGGTGAGCTGGAGTTAAATGTCTTTTTGGTCACTTTTAGACAGAAAATTTGAAATAAAATTATACATATGAAAGATAATACAAATATAATTTCACTCACCAAGCCTATTACTTGAAGGAAATATCCACATCTTAAATGTCCGCGCCAGCGAGCGCGTTGGGCCGTTTAGTGAAACTGACGCATATCTAACGGCAGATGAAGTAAAACTGTAAATCTTCATTATGAGTCCTAATCATAAATAGGCTACAGTTTATATAAAACAATGATTTAAACTATGTTTTATTTCTGATATAAACATTTAGATTAAATATGCCATCATTAACGGAGTTAAACACTTAAACTATTTAGGCCTATACTGAAAAGTAAAAAAAGTAAAAAAAATAAAATAAAAAATAATAATAAAAAAAAATATATATATATATAAATAATTTAATAAATAGCCTATAAATATTTGTTGTGGATGCAATGCTTTTGAACAATTTTCCTTTGGCATGCTGTGTTTTAATGTTTTAACTACAGAGATAATGCTTATCATGATAATAGCAGATTGTGCAAATATAATGCACAGCAAGGTCTATCTGTTTCCATTAAAAATATAAATCAATTAAAAAGACTATTTGGCCAGTGGAAAAGATTGAGAAAAACTTTCTCTGAAATGTATTTTACACTATTTGATTTAATTATTCAAAAACAAGGCAACGATAGGCTACTAAATGATTTTTATTAATGTAATGTGACGGCACATCCGTATGTCATATTTTCCTAATGTCTTGTACCGTTAAACATGTTATCACGTGGATGAATAATCATATGTAAATGATATGCAGATGAGGATATGCATAGTAAAACTAGGCGCTGTAAGCTCCATATATGGTTATTTCGGGGAGGAGACGCATGTGCGCACAATCTTCCGCTGAGTGGGATTTATAAAGTGAATTCTGCGCAGGTTCTGGCGTACGCACGCTTTTATAAGTCTGAATATTTTTTTGCGCACGCCATTTTTGGCTTTTGGGCGCACGTACACTTTTAGTAAGGATCCTACGCACAGTTTTATAAATGAGGCCCCAGAGCTAAACCACACGTGTCCCGCGAGTCGCAGAGTCCGCTAGCGTGGTTCAGCGCTCGCTAGTGCTTTAGCAAACTCACACTCAACTGGACATCCTGGCAGATCTGTGCTTCAGCACACACACACCAAACTCCATATAATCTGCAGCTTTATTACAGGATTAAACTCAGACTGCACTTAATGAGAGGTGCTAACCGTTAACAAGTAGCCTCGCTACACGAGCGTAGCATTACAAGTGCGGTTCACACACTCATAAAGCCATTCGACAGCTCGTGTTGAACATCTCCAGTGGGTTTTCTCTTCAGGTTTCCCGTTATATCCCGGTCGGTTATCCCGGTCGGTTGCCGTGGGTTGGGCGTCTCCGTGTGATTGGTTCCCACCTGAGCTGCGGTTTCCCGCCTTTCTTCTCCCGCGACTTCATGACTTTAATTATCAAATGAGCGCTTTCGTTTGATGACATGAATCAGGCGGCCACATTATTACAGATGTGATTTTACACACACACATGTAAAGCACCATTTTAGTACCATAATTATGTGTAATATAACATTATGTTTAAAGCTTTGGGTCAGTAAGATTTGCAAGAAGTTTCTTCTGCTCACCAAGGCTTTAAAAAATTTAAAAATACTGAATTCTGAATGAAAAGAAACAGTTTATTTATATAACAGTCTTTTTTTTAAGCCCCAACTTTTTAATATATAGTTTTTTTAACTGTAATAGTTATTTTTGTTGGAAATTGTATCGTTTAGTCTGCTAGTTATTTCATTTTTTTTTTTGTAATGCAAACCAAAATATCACATTATTCACAATACAAATCGTTGGTTTCTAGAGCTCAAACAACTCAACACACACACACGCACACACACACACACACACACACACACACACACACACACACACACACACACACACACACACACACACACACACACACACACACACACACACTCAACTTTAATTGTGTTTTTTTCCTCCAGATTCTATTCCTAATTATGAGCAGCAGTGCTAGTGCTTGTCTTTGCAAGTTTAGTGACAATAATGGTAGAATTTATACCTGTAGGTCAAACACACACACACACACACACACACACACACACACACACACACACACACACACACACACACACACAGACAGGCTTTTGAACATTCCTGAGGCAAATTCCATTCCCCTCCGTGTGTGTTTGTGTGTGTTTGTGTGTGTTGTGTGTGTGTGTGTGTGTGTGTGTGTGTGTGTGTGTGTGTGTGTGTGTGTGTGTGTGTGTGTGTGTGTGTGTGTGTGTGTGTGTGTGTGTGTGATACATCAGCACCTGGGATCCGTGTGTGTGTGTGTTTGTGTGTGATACAGCAGCACCTGGGATCCGTGTGTGTGTGTGTGTGTGTGTGTGATAAAGCAGCACCTGGGATCCGTGTGTGTGTGTGTGTGTGTGTGATAAAGCAGCACCTGGGATCCGTGTGTGTGTGTGTGATACATCAGCACCTGGGATCCGTGTGTTCGCAGTAAAGTCTGGATCTCCTGTATGATCTCAGCGATCGATGGTTTTGATTCTTCAGCCTCTCATGGATCTTCTTCTAAACAAAAATGTGATTTTCTAGTATCGACTGAGTAAAAGTGTGTGAGTCTCTGGTTCTCGTCCGCTCGTTCTGCAGCCAAACGTTAAAGACCAGCTTCACTTTCCACAGGTCGTGTAGTGAAGTTAATTATGGGGTGATGTTACAGCACACACTCCACACTCAGGAACATCAGAGAGCTCTGATTACAGTCCTCGTTTCTGGAGGTTTTTCCATGCGTGTTCCTGATCTGATCCTGATCCGTGTTTATATCTCCTCAGGGTGGCCACGGATCATAACTCCGACAACACCTCCGCTGTCCTGCAGGAATGGCTGATCAACGTCCAGAGCTTTTATCATTATGTGGAGTGGAGACCTCAGGAGGAGCCCAGGTGAGACGCACCCAACTCATGTCTATTTATACTGCGGGGCCGTTGAATGCTTGAATCTGATTGGTTGACGAGCGCTCTAAGGTGTGCAGTTATATTCAGGGAAACGCACGGATAAAGTAGTTCCGGCAGTTCTCGTCTGCATTACCGTTCCATATCATAACTGAATATACATCAGATGTATGCTTAGATGTAGCTCAAACAGTAGAGCATTGGCGCGTGCAACGCCAAGCTCATGGGTTTGATTCCCAGGGAAAGCAAGAACTGATACGAATGTAAATGTGTACCTTGAAATGCAATGTAAGTCGCTTTGGATAAAACTAATAAAGACTTTGACTTTGAAAAAGTAACATAATGTGTTCATATGTTAGATTGACGTCGCAAGCTCACCACTAGATGCCGCTGAAATCACACACTGCACCTTTAATGTGTTCATATGTGTGATTGTTTAAATGACCTCGGACTGTGTCTGAAACGTGTGTGTGTGTGTGGTTCAGCGTGTACGAGGACGAGAGCGGGCCGAAGCACTGGACGAATCTCCGCTACGAGCACGTGATGAAGCTGCGTCAGGCGGCCCTCGAGACGGCCCGAGAGATGTGGGCCGACTACTTCCTGGTACATCCTCCAATCCTCTCACACTCGTGTGTGTGTGTGTGTGTGTGCAGTGGCTTTATCCGCCACTCAAGTCAAGTCTCCTTCATTTATACAGCACTTTTAACAATATAGATTGTTTAATAACAGAGATTGTTAGGCTTTACAGCAGCACTAGAATAAAGTTATTGTCCAGATAAAGTTAGTTTTGATTGATTCACTTCCGTCGCAACGATCATTAGTTATTAACTTAGAGGCCGCGGACACACACTGTTCTAACAGAAAACCCTTAAAGGGTTAGTTCACCCATGTCGTTCTAAGCCCGTAAGACCTCCGTTCATCTTCGGAACACAGTTTAAGATATTTTAGATTTAGTCCGAGAGATTTCTGTCCCTCCATTGAAACTGTATGTACGGTATACTGTCCATGTCCAGAAAGGTAATAAAAACATCATCAAAGTAGTCCATGTGACATCAGTGGGTTAGTTCGAATTTTTTGAAGCATCGAAAATAAATTTTTGTCCAAAAATAACACAAGCTACAACTTTATTCAGCATTGTATTCTCTTCCGGGTCTGTTGTCAATCCGTTCACGACTCCGCAGTGACGTAAGACGCTGTAAACGAAGCTCTGGCCTCCAGATAACACGTCAGCAGCGTCACTGCGGCACATTTTTGTGTGAACTAACTCTTTAACGCGCTCTGACTCGCTCATCTGCACAACAACAGTGTTTGGGGCTCCAGAACACACACCTTCAAATAGGTTTCAAGATGCAGGCGTTGAAAATTTTGTGAAAACATTATCATCTGAAGTCCACTAGCATCATCCACAGCGTGAAGATAATGACAGAGTAGATGCAGTGTAAATACAGCTCACCTCCAGTCAGAGCAGGGTCAGAGGTCAGAGGTCACGACCCTGTGTGTGTGTGTGTGTTAGCAGCACTGTTCAGTGTGTGTGTGTTATTTCTGTGTGTGCTTATTATATCTGCTGCTCTGTGATTTGCTTCGGCTGCACAGTTTTGAGGTTTCTAACTGGTTTGCATGTGTTTTAGTCAAAGTACTTGTTCCATTACAGGATTATACACACTTTTCACCGAGCCGCATCAATCAAAACCACTTCAAACTGTACTTAATTGCAGCTCCATCCTTACACGTGTGATTACAAATATTTAAATATAAATGACATTACAGTATATTTTAGTTCAGCATAAATGCTTGTTCCACTTAAACCGTATTTCAGAAACATTAGAAGTGTGAAATTACAGGTGAAACTCGGAAAACTAGAATATCGTTCAAATGTATTTCAGTAATTCAAATTAAAAGGTGAAACTAATATATTTAATATATATACCTATATACATATGCATGATTATACTTTTCAGAGGGCCGACATTTCTGTATTTTAAATTCGTTTTTTTATTGATTTCATGTAATATCCGAATTTTCTGAGATTTTGAATTTGGGGTTTTCATAAGCTGTACGCCATAATCATCAGAATTATAACTTTTGCACGATATTTAAATTTATCGAGTTTCACCTGCATGTTCGCAATTGTGCTGCATTCACTCACAAACAAATATTTAATATATTTACGGTAGGAAATTTACAAAATGTCTTCATGGAACATGATCTTAATATCCTAATGATGTTTGGCCGACGATACTTTTGACCCATAATTATAGTTGGCTATCGCCACAAATAAACCCGTGTGACTCGTGATGGTTGTGTGATGCAGGGTCACATATTTGAGGATGTAATTCTATTGGCTGATGTCTTGCTCTGGAGGCGGGCCTATGCAGATGTGTTTGCTCATGTGACTTCGCGTGTGTGTGCAGACGGTGGACTGTGATAATCTGCTGACCAACAGTGATGTGTTATGGAAGCTGATGCAGGAGAACAAGACGCTGGTGGCGCCGATGCTGGAGTCCAGAGCCGCGTACTCCAACTTCTGGTGCGGCATGACCTCGCAGGTGTGTGTGTGCGTGTGTGTGTGTGTATGTGTGTGTGTGAAACATCAAACATGAATCAACGTGTTCATTCTCTCAGCTGCTTTTTATTTAGTCTAAAGGCACACTGAGTCCGAAATTCGCATCCGAAATTTCCACACGTTAAAAAATAAATACGACCTCACGTTATGTCAATCACGCTTGCACACTGCCTCCGAAACTTTCGTCCGTCATAAAAAAAAATCGAAAAGGGTTCGATTTTCTGCGTTTTTCGCATCCGTAACAAGCAGTTTGAATGGTGTTTGACAATTCAGAGCCACCGAATCACGAATACGAAAAAAACGCATACGAAAATTTCGGACTCAGTGTGCAATGGCCTTTAGGCTATGTTTACACGGAAACGATCTGAAGAGAAAACGCAAAAGTGGCGTTGCGTTAACACTTTTTATTCTGCGTTTAGACGAGCGTTATGTGGGGGAAATCTGCGTGCATATGGTGACGCAAAAGTGTGTGAAATTGGATGTAGTGTGCACTCCAGGCGGCTAGGTGGCGATGTGGAGCACTGAAAGTGAAAGAGACGCTGACACTGTTTTTCATGTTTAATACTGTAAAGCTGCTGCTTTAACCCTCGGTGACAGAATTTTTTTTTCAATGAAATTAATGCTTAGTTTTAGTTTGATAATGTTTTGTTATTTTCCTGCACTGGCGCATGCCTGTGACGTAAACGCCTACGCGACGCCTTCACTGTTTAGCAGACTTTTGCGTTTTTACCCTTTAGACGGGAACGCGACGGTGGAGCGTTTTTAAGATTTCCACTCTGGAGGGTGGTTTCACTTTTTTGCGTTTTTAAGCCCCAAAAACGCTGTCGCCGTGTAAACGAAAGGCACATCCGATAAAATATTTGTACGTTTTCACCCGCGAGCGTTCTCGTGGAAACAGGGCCACAGTCCTGTGTCAAATGTGCTACAGTGCTATGCATAAGTTTAGACACCCATGCTAAAGTTGACTAAAAAGCGGAATAAAAAATCAGAGATCGGCATGGTGTTATTTCAGTTCGCCTAATAGCTGGTTTGATTTGCATTGAGAGATGATCTTATGGAAAGCCGATCTCAAGGTATGGTGACGGGTGTGTGATGATGTGCGGATATTTTAATTCCAGAGGCCAAGGGAACTTTATCAGGATCATAGTATCCTGGATCCATGAAATAACTGGCCTTTAAAAATATAAATCTGCCGCCTCTATGGGGATTTAACACAGGGGTGTACTGACTTATGCACCCTGTATTTTATGATACATTATTCATTCACAAAGAAAATTGGTGTCCTTAAAGGTTGGATTTTTCCAATTTTTTTAAAATTAAGGCATTAAGATAAATTCCCAAAAGAAAAATTTTTTTATTCCTCTTTTTAGTCAACTTTAGCATGGGTGTGTAAACTTATGCATAGCACTGTATTTAGTTTTTATAATATGTATTAAATACTTATTCTTAGTCAAGTTTTAGTCAGTGAAAATGTGTTTAAAGGACAATCTCTGATTGAGGGATTGAAACTCTTGACATCTGGCAAGGCTTGTTTAAAAAAACACTTATATTATATTATATATAAAATGTATATTATATAATAATATAGAGATAACTATATAATGTTCTTTCAACTTTTTGTTGATGAAAATAAAGGGAAATTATATAAAATGGATACAATTATATAATTTTTAAAAAACATTTATAATTAACTTAACGTTTATAATTATTAACATTTTAGTTTCACCTTTTATCATCAACAATATTGAATGTTGATATAAAAGGTAAATCTCTGATTGCGAGATTTAAACTCTTGACATAAATATATTACTATAAAATATACTGTATAAGAACTATATATTATATTATTTCTACTTTTTTGTTGACGAAAATAAAGCGAAATTATATAAAATGGATAAAATGATATAAATTTAAAAAACTAATTTGACCTAATTATAATTAACCTAAGTTTACCAGGAGAACGATAATGCTAACTATATTAGCATCCACATCAGCAGATATAATTGTACACTTCAGTTTAGTCGTCTGTCACTTTAAATGCTCTCGCTCTGTAAAGCAGGATGGATTCTGATTGGCTGTCGATTTTTTTTATCGTCCATCAGCTGAAAAAAATTACTTAGAATGATTCCAGCAATATCGTTAATTTTGTCCATTATCGTTAAAGTCGTGGTTCAATTCAGAACGATTTTTAAAAGCAAGAAGTCACAGGAAATATATAGTGGATGCGTGTACATATTTTTGGAGTTTGTTTTCTTTTGTATTGGAAGTATTTGTGTTGTTACTTTATTATTTTCCCTTATCCTTATGTGGTTTTATATCATAATTTTTATATAGTATATTATCTCATAATACATTGTTTACTTTTATATCTTATACTAAATTAATGACTTTTTATATTGTATTATATATAATAATAATAATACGTTTTATTTATATAGCGCCTTTCCAGGGCTCAAGGACGCTTTACAATAAACAAACAACGATAAAGGCAATTGACATTAAGACAGCAGACAAAACAACAATAGGTAGATGAGAGTGCAGCAATAAATGTGACTTGGGTAGAAGGGGGGGCAACCAGCAGAATACAAACAGATAGCTTGAACAGATAGTAAAAAAAAAATTAAGAATTAAGAATTATGACATTCAGAAAAAAAGGTATGTTTTGAGCATGGATTTGAAATCAGAAATAGTGTTAACAGAACAGAGTGATCGGGGGGGGGGATCCACATTTTGGGTGCAACAACACTGAGTGATCTGCCCCCCATAGAAGCGAGGGACGCCGAGGGACGACGAGAAGGCTAGAGTCAGAGGATCGTAAGGTGCGAGTCGGGGTGTAGGGGAGGAGCAGGTTACAGAGATATGGGGGAGCCAGGCCGTGTAGAGATTTAAAAGTAAGAAAGGAGAATTTTGAATTTAATACGGTAAGCTACAGGAAGCAAGTGAAGATCATGCAAAATTGGGGAGATATGTGCAGAACGCTTGTGTGGGTGAATATTCTGGCAGCAGAGTTTTGAATGTATTGCAATCTGGAAATGGAGCTAGCAGATAGACCACTGAAAAGTGCATTAGTAATCAAGACGTGATGTGACAAATGCATGGATGACCGTTTCAGCGTCTGAGATACTGATGAAGGGACGGAGCTGAGCGATGCGACGTAGATGAAAGAATGCCGATTTAGTGATAGAATTAATGTGAGAGTGGAAAGATAGAGAGGAGTCAAAGATTACACCAAGATTTTAACAGTACTGGATGGTTTGATATGAGAGCCAGCGATCTCACAGGTGAAGTTGGCAGGAATTTTATTAGTGAGTGACGGAGGTCCGGTAAAAATTATCTCAGTTTTGTCCATGTTAAGTTTTAGGAAATATTAATGAAGCCAATCTTTTATTTCATGCACACAAGCAGAGAGTTTGTCGGTTGTGATAGATAGTCGATGTACAGGTAGTATATATATATGAATGTCGTCAGCGTAAAAATGATAATTAAAACCACAATGGCGGAGGATCTGACCAAGAGGTATTATATAAATTATGAATAATAATGGCCCTAAAACAGATCCCTGAGGGACACCTTGCTTCAGGGGGACAGTAGGTGAGCGAAAATCCTGAAGTGAAATGTAGAATTGTCTGTCAGAGAGATAGGAAGAATATATATTGTATTTTATATGATTCTATATTACATTATATTATGTAGTATAAGCTACTATATATTTTAATAGTTTTTTTATTTTATATTATTTTGTCATGTTTTTTTGTGTATTATAGTGTATTTAATTGTTTAGCATAGTAATAGTAAATACTTTGCACTTGATGGTTGTTTCACGCTACATCACTGTATATATAAACGCCATCGTTAACGGCAGATGTGAGAACATCATGTGTTTGTACAGTTCCTCGCCAAGAAACCAGTCAAACCCACTTTATCTCTGTTTATATGTGTCATCCGTGATGTGAACGGGCTTTTAGCAATGAATAAAAAGCTCATAAAGCAACATTTTCCCGCCAGAGTCTGTGAAACGCGTGCCGTGTGTGTGTGTGTGTGTGTGTAGGGTTATTACAAGCGTACTCCGGCCTACATGCCCATCCGCCGGCAGGAGAGGACCGGCTGCTTCGCCGTTCCCATGATCCACTCCACGTTCCTGCTGGATCTGAGGAAGCAAGCGTCCCGTCAGCTGGCCTTCTTCCCGCCGCATCCCGACTACAGCTGGGCCTTCGACGACATCATCATCTTCGCCTTCTCCGCGCGGATGGCAGGTTATACCATATCATATATAAATTGATCCAGTACTACCAACACTTTATATTCTATTAGATGAATACACTACACGGTTGAGTACATAGTGCATAAGTGTATAGCACTGTAAAAATATATTTTCATGATTTATCACAACTTATTATCAACTTACGAAATTCAACTTCGATAACTAATGTGTGAAGATAACATACTATTTTGAGTTTCTGTTTATTAAACCATTCTTCTTTATTGTATTAACTCAAATTTTTAATTACAACGAACTCAAAATTTGAAGGCAACAAGGTAACTTCCTTTTTTAAGTTAAATCAACATTTGTTTTTACAGTGTAGTGTGTCATTTTGGACATCCCTTATCTAAATAATCTGGTTATATACATAATATTTACCAGGACTGAATAATTTTTATCTCTTTATATTTTAATCTTTAATATTTACCATGACTGACTGCATTGGGTTAACAGGGTTATAACATTTAGATCTGCAACTGCAACATTTACTCACTTTTTATTGTGTACATTTACAATTTCTGGATAATACATGTAATATTACAATAGCAACATGGTTGAGGTTGTACACTTTTGTTGGTGGTTATAGTCTATTCTTAAATTATAATATTAAACTGGGAAGGGTCACAGCACTTGCATATTGTCGTCCTATTGTTAGTTTCACTGCTTCTTTTGCTCTCATTTGTAAGTCGCTTTGGATAAAAGCGTTTGCTAAATGTAATCTTCTATTATTTCTACTTTTTGTTGACGAAAATAAAGCAAATATAATATAAATGTATAAAAATAACACAATTTTGGGTAACACTTTACAATAAGGATCATTAGTTAACTAGTTAACATGAAGTTAGCATTAACTGCTCTTCTACAGCATTAGTTCATCTTAGTTAATATTAATTTCAACATTTATTAATACGTTATTAAAATCAAAGGTTGTATTTGTTACATTAGCACTGTGAACTAACATGAACAAACAATGATCAGCTGTATTTTTATTAACTAACATTAACAAAGATTAATAAATAATGTAACAAATGTATTGCTCATTGTTAGTTCATGTTAGTTAATAATGTTAAATAATGAACCTTACTGTTAAGTGTTACCCATTTTTTAAACATTTTATAATTATAAACACTTTAGTTTCACCTTTTTTCCTCAACAATATTGCATGTTGATCTAGTCAGAGTTATTGGGTAACACTTTACAATAAGGTTCATTAGTTAATATTAGTTACCATAGTTATCATGTTCATGTTTTCACGTGCGCTACTTTTGCGTTAATATTTAACATCGTTCCCCCGCAGACGTTCAGATGTACCTCTGCAACAGAGAGACTTATGGGTATTTCCCCGTGCCGCTGCGCTCCCAGAACACCTTGCAGGACGAGGCGGACAGCTTTCTGCACTCGCAGCTGGAGATCATGGGTGAGTCACGTGACCACGGGCTTGTTTTTCATCAAGACTGAGAGCGCAATATAACGCACTCGATCATGTGTTTTCTCCAGTGCGCAATCCTCCGACAGAGCCGTCCGTCTATCTCTCTCTTCCTCCTAAACTGCCCGATAAAATGGGCTTTGATGAGGTGAGGAACTCAGTTTATTTGATCTTTTTAATATTTTTAATATTTGATCTTTTTATTTTATTATATTTTACTTATGTTATTTTATATTGTGATATTTTGTTATTTTATATTAAAATGTTTTATTTTATTTTAAGTTGCATTATATGAATGTATTTTTATTTTATGTGAATTGTTATTGTATTTTATATTTATATTGTATTATATTATTTAATTTAATTATATATTAAATTAAATACTGTAAGTATAAACTACTGTAATATTTTAATATTTATTTTATTTCATCAAATTTTTATATAGTATATTATCACATAATAAATTGTTTACTTTTTAATCTTATATTAAACTAATTACTTTTTAAATTGTATTATATAATTGAATTGAATTCTATATTACATTATTTTATATAGTATAAACTAGTTCTATATTTAAATAGTTTTTTATTTTATATTATTTTGTTGTATTTTGTATTATAGTGTATTTAATTGTTTTATATTTAATTTAATTTATATAATTATATTTTTTATTGAAAAATAAAATTAGAGAATGGTCTAATATATTATGATTGTTGGTATAATGTGTGTGTGTGTGTGTGTGTGTGTGTGTGTGTGTCTGTCTGTGTGTGTGTGTTGAGGTGTTCATGATAAACCTGCTGAGACGCTCAGACCGCAGGGATCGTATGCTGAGGACTCTCTACGAACAACAGATCGAGTGCAAGATCATCGCCGCTGTAGATGGCAAGTACGTCTCAAACACACACACACATCTGCAAACATGAGCTTCCCATAATGCACCTCTCTCACACCCCGACTGCCTGACACGTGTGTGTGTGTGTGTGTCTGTCTTTCAGGGCATTGAACAGCACTCAGGTGGAGGCGATGGGGATCGAGATGCTCCCCGGATACAGTGACCCGTATCACGGCCGGCCGCTCACTAAAGGAGAACTCGGCTGCTTTCTCTCACACTACAACATCTGGACAGAGGTGAGAGAGATTAGTAACCAGTGAAATATCAATCATCAACACCAGTATAGACACTACAGCACCATCAAATGCTTTGGTTACTGTTAAATAAATGTGAAATTTTCATGAAAATCATAAATGTTAAATATCAATGCAAATTGTAACAGTGGGATTTAGCCTTTCACGTGTCTTAATTCAGTAAACATTGTTTTTCAAGTAATAAGACGAGACAGCTGTCAGTAATAAAATGGAGAAAAAACGATAAATTAAGTAAAAGCTGCTTGAAGTTTTTCAGATATTTATCAGAAATAGAAGTTTATCTGCAGTAATGATACCAAAACCAGTGAAAAATAATGAATTTTCTCACCAATATTTATTAAAATATGGAAATGTTATTTAAAATGTTAAATATTCATGTAAATACGAGCTAATTAAATGTAGCCTTCAAGTGTTTCTCAGTTCAGTAAACATAGTTTTTCAAGTAGTTATTCCAGACGAGACAAGAGTCAGTGATAAAGTGCAGAACAAAAATACAGTTTTCCAGATATTTATCAGAAACAAAGATTTATCAAGTAAAATTCATGCTGAAAATAAAAATGAAAAAGTTGAATAGCAATACAAATATAACTACATTTTAAGATTTATTTAAATTGCATTTATTTATTTAAAATTTAGTTAGTTAGTTGGTTAGTTAGTTGGTTAGTTAGTTAGTTAGTTAGTTAGTTAGTTAGTTAGTTAGTTAGTTAAATTGTATTATTAAAAAAAGTCTTGGGCTTTGTAAAGGCATATCTGTGAGATCTGAAGTTGTGTAAATACCCAGTTGTGAGCCGGTTTTGTGTCTGGTGTCAGATCGTGGATCGAGGACTGAAGACGTCTCTGCTGATCGAGGACGATCTGCGCTTCGAGATTTTCTTCAAGCGTCGCCTGCAGAATCTGATGCATGAGATCCAGTCTCAGCAGCTGGACTGGGACTTGATGTGAGGAAACACACACTCGCACACACACTCGCACACACACACACACACACACACACACACACACACACACACACACACACACACACACACACACACACACACACACACACACACACACACACACACAATCTCATGAGTCTGCACAGCTCCCTCTGCTGGACAATTGAAATGAGTTGATAGATGCATATTCTCATGAGCTCTCTCTCTCTGTCTCTCTCTCTCTCTCTCTCTCTCTCTCTCTCTCTCTCTCTCTCTCTCTCTCTCTCTCTCTCTCTCTCTCTCTCTCTCTCTCTGTCTCATTCTCTCAGTTATATCGGACGGAAGCGGATGCAAGTGGACCGTCCGGAGAAATCTGTTCCCAGAATCCACAACCTGGTGGAGGCGGATTATTCGTACTGGACGCTGGGATACATGATCTCGTTACGCGGAGCGCAGAAGCTGCTGCGGGCTGAACCGCTGAAGAAGATGCTGCCAGTGGACGAGTTCCTGCCCGTCATGTACAACAAACACCCCATGTGAGAGAGAGAGAGATCTTCATCTGTCTGTCTGTTCATATCATTAATCCCAGTGTTCAGTTCCCTTTCAGTCGGTCATGTTCGACGCCACGTCGGACTGAACTGGCTATATAGGAATCTCGCTAGAGAGCCGATCTACTTCGAGTGTAAACAAAGGTCGTTCTCACGGCTGATAAGAGATTGCCTTCAAAGAGAGAGAGACAGCATCCGACTGGCTGCACACTTTCCCTGTCTGTGTTGCTGTGTTCCCCTGCGTGCTTCAGCACCAACGAGAGCAGTTCCCTGAAAGAGCTTACACAAGTAGACCTGTGTCTTTTTAAAGATGTCACTCTACATGTGCGTTTCTGGATGCTGTCGGTACCATGGGATCGTCAAGATCACTGCCTCACATGTCTGGGCATTGAACACGCTGAGGTGGCGTTTGTGGATGAGCTGTGGGATGATGGGAGGATGACCATCTCGGAGCTAAGGTCGAGACTCTCGTTCCTGCAAAGGAATCCTCTGCCGCGATCTAACCCTCCTCAGAGGGTTACTTCAGGCAGTAAGTGCGGGTGACCCGAGGATCACGGCCTTGAGGCTGGACGATTCGTTTCTCAGGGTGGCTTAGGCTGGTTCTCAGCCACCCACCCCGGTTCCTTTCTTCCTGGAGGTGCATGAGGAGCTCACTGGATCATGGATGGCATCTTTCACTGCCAGAAACCGTTCCAGTGTCTCCTCCTCCATCACCACCCTTGATGGCGGGCTGGCTAAGGGTTACACACGCATCCCTCCAGTGGAGCGGGCCATTGCTTTCCAACTGTGCCCTAACTGCAAAGTCAGGGAGGACGAGGAGCAGGTCCTGCTGGTGGCTCCCTATTGGCCCAACCCGGACCTGGTTCCCAGAACTCATGCTCCTCCTGACAATCCCTCCCTGGCCCATTCCTCTGAGGAAGGATCTTCTGACTCAGAGACGGGGCATCCTATTGCACCTGCGTCCGGACCTCTGGAAGTGGAACCTGTTCATTGAGTGGTGTTCCTCTCACCGACGGGACACCCGAAGGTGTTTTCGGTAGGGTCTGTGCTTTCCTTCTTGCAGCAAGGGTTGGAGCGAGGGCTGTCTCCCTCCACCCCCAAAGTCCATGCTGCCGCTATTCAGCATATCACGACCACATAGATGGCAAATCAGTAGGGAAGCACGACCTGGACGTCGGGTTTCTTAGGGCCTCTATCAAGAGGGTAGGGGACCTGCAGGCATTTTCGATAAACGAATCGTGCCGGGTGATGGCCATGTTGTCCTGAGACCCCGGCCCGGATATGTGCCCAAGGTTCCTACCACTCCCTTCTGGGACCAGGTGGTGAACCTGAACCCAGCCCTGGCTTTGCTCTGTCCCGTTCACGCTCTGCGTCTGTACGTGGACCACACTCAAAGTCTCAGGACCTCAGACCAGCTCTTTGTCTGTTACGGAGGCCAGCAGAAGGGAAAGGCTGTCTCCAAGCAGAGCATGACCCACTGGATAGTGAACGCCATCGCCTTGGATTACCAAGTCCTCCGTGCGCTACACTGCTCAGGTTGCATGCACACTCTACGAGAGGCGTTGCATCCTCCTGGGCGCTGGCACGTGGCGCCTCGCTAACAGATATCTGTGGAGCTGTGGAGCTGGGCGACATCTAACACGTCCGCTAGGTTTTATATCATATTATTTTATTTTCCTGCGGGGATCCCATATGTATATTCTTCCACGGCTGCTCCTAAACAATAATGTAGCTGGTTAAATTATTGTTATTGTTAATAATAATAGTTTAAAACAAAGAAAGAAGGGATAATTATTTGTTCTCTGAGGCTCAGACATGTTTGTCTCTCCATCATTTGTTCAGTTATTTGTCTGTTCATCTCATATATCAACACTGTTGTGTCCCATGATCTGTGCAGTGAGGAGTACATGTCCCACTTCCAGCGGCGGGACCTGCGGGCGTTCTCGGCCGAGCCTCTGCTGGTTTACCCCTCGCACTACACCGGCGACCCGGGATACGTCAGCGACACCGAGACCTCCACCGTCTGGGACAACGAGACCGTCCGCACCGACTGGGACCGGGCCAGATCCCGAAAGAGCCGCGAGCAGGAGGAGCTGAGCAGCGGAGCACAGAACTCAGACGTCCTGCAGTCGCCGCTGGACAGCACAGCCCGAGATGAGCTCTAACACACACACACACACACACACACACACACACACACACACACTCAGACGTCCTGCAGTCGCCACTGGACAGCACAGCCCGAGATGAGCTCTAACACACACACTTCTCCTGGGAGGTTTCAGAGACAGGACTGAAGTAAAGCAGTGTTTTATTGGATGTAGATTCTCATATTCTCCTGAAATGCTTGACTGGGAGCAGAAACGATTAGTTTTTGATAGTTTTAACCTGATATGATGGGTCTTGTTTAATGCTAGTCCTGGCCGATCCGTTAAATATGGATCAATGTACGCGATTCATTCCTTTATTATCTCACATGATTTCTGTGAGCGTTGACTTTCTCTGTGTGCATCCCAGATTATACTGAGAATCAGATCGGCATGTTTTTATCTGATAGTTTGCTTGCGAACGACTAATTTATTGCTTGTTCAGCTCAGTCCTGATGGACATTCCCCGTCATGTGAACCACACACTAGTGTTTTACTTCATTCTATTATTTTCAGTTGCCTTGAGAGATTTGTATAAGAATAGAAAACGATTAAACTGAATCATTTTAAGGCTAGCTAGCAAAAGAAATGCTTTGCTAACTAGGCTAATGTTTATATGATATTTCATGTGCTAACTCAAGAACCGGCGATAATAAGATTTAGCTGAGTGAAAACTGAGTGAAAACACTCCTTTTCTGTTTCCTCTGTTTTCTTTTACATGTTCGTCACACTAATCTGTATGTCTCCTGAATGTGCCTTTTATACCAAAGAATAAAGAATGTTACTTAAAAGTCTGAATAAAATCTTTTTGATTATTTATTTGATTATATATATATATACACACACACACACACACACACACACACACACACACACACACACACACACACACGCACATATATAATTACATTATACTTATACATACAGTACAGGGGCCTATACCATGAAGCCGGTTTAGGTGGCTTGTCAGATATGTTTCAGTTTAGTTTGCGCCAACTCTGGGTTTTAGGGACCATGAAAGTGGTTTGGCTTTTAGCGTGTTCATCGCCATAGTAACTCACGCTCCACGGCTAACCTGGTCCGGATCAGATGATGTTCCAATTAAGAAATCACAAACCAAAATTGGACCAATCAGCTGTGACCAAAGTGTCACATGTCTGATGCGATAAAGTCACTCTTCCTGTTTCTTCTCCAAATTAAAGGTCACTACATAGCAAATGATTTTTAAAGACAAAATAGTCTGTCTTTTAGTAATGGTCATTTAGAATAATACATTTGTAAGATTTAGATATTATTTATGTAATTATTATACCCTTAATCGATCACACATGTACAATTTTAGTTAATCAATTATTATTATGCAGAGTTTAAATGAATAAATATATAGCGGTAATATAAATACGCTTACGAATCATTAGATTAAGCTATAATATGACTACATGTGAGCTTTCATAGACAGCTATTTTCCTCTTGCCGTGTGAATTTTAATACTTTTATTTAATAAGTGAATTGCGCTGCTTCTCTCGCGATAAATTAATCTCAGTTTCACTCTTTCTCAGCCTGTGATTGGCCGGTTTCACTCTTTCTCAGCCTGTGATTGGCCGGTTTCACTCTTTCTCAGCCTGTGATTGGCCGGTTTCACTCTTGCTCAGCCTGTGATTGGCCGGTTTCACTCTTGCTCAGCCTGTGATTGGCCGGTTTCACTCTTTCTCAGCCTATGATTGGCCGGTTTCACTCTTGCTCAGCCTGTGATTGGCCGGTTTCACTCTTGCTCAGCCTGTGATTGGCCGGTTTCACTCTTGCTCAGCCTGTGATTGGCCGGTTTCACTCTTGCTCAGCCTGTGATTGGCCGGTTTCACTCTTTCTCAGCCTATGATTGGCTGTTCGCTACTGATGTCACACTTAAACTCCTAAACTCAGGATCAAAGCCTGACAGAGAAAGTTGATGATCAGCATTATGGTACCAACAAAGCCTGGTTGGATTGGTTTGGGTTTGTCAACTCGAAATTAATCCTGTAACCCTGAGTTTTGTTTTTTCAGTAATTATTATTATTATTTAAAAAAAAAAAAAGAAATTAATACTTTTATTCAGTAAGGATGTGTTTAATTTGCTGGTAAAGACGTATTATTATAAAATATTTATCTTTTGAATAAATGCTGTTCTTTTTAACTTTATTCCTCAGTGAATCCTGCAAAAGCATCACAGGAGGACATGTATTAGTACGAGAGAAACTCAAGAGCTCATATTCTCTGGTGAAACTTGTTCTGCATGCTCATTATTGAATGTGTAAAGTCCCGCCCAATTGGCACAACCACAGTTTCCAATAACCAGTTGGTGGTTTCCTGCACATTTGGTCTTTCAGCGTGGCAAAGTAATTCAGTTCCAATTTACTCTTATCTGACTCCATTTTATCAATCTCAAATTCAGGTTGGAATGCCAATTGGTTATTGGTCATTTATATGATACTTTATCTAGACATTCGCCTAGATTATTAAATTAGTATTTTGCCTGTTCATTAGGAATCTATATGGCTTTGAGGTCCGTTAAACAATATCGCGGGTCTCACAATCACAAACTCGCCAGTTTTTGGTCACTAAACAGAGGGAATTGACTAATATGGTCAATCAAGATGGTCGCCTTCACGCTAAAAGTGATTTGTTTAGTCCCCATAGATCTGTACACACTTGAATTAAAGTAACACTCTAGTCAGAAGTCATGGCCACAACTACAGATATAAGCAGACCAGCGTCACTTCTCTGCTTCACTCATGTGCCTGCTTTGTTTGTCTCATTTCAATAAAACATTAATTTATTATTTACACCTACCGGTCTGTCCAGTTTATTTTTCACAGTAACCTGATGCATATTTCCGGTAACATTCGCTTAATTTACTTGAGAAAATCATGAGTAAGCCAGAATAAAATCACACGTAGCAATTTATTATCAGTCAGGAAATATCATGTCAATTACATAATCAATTCAAAGATCATGCATAGAAAACATAAAATGTTCAGAGATAAAGAGAAAAGAGAAAAATACATACTGATTACATATCGCCCTTTTTTAAAATACTCAGAAACTCTTTTAAATGGAAACATGTGCTAACAATGTGAATCTGCGTTAATCACGCTCCCAGACTTTGCTATAGTTCACCCGTTACTGAGGACAGAGCAAGATGTCTCTAAACTAAACTCCTGAAAAACTGTATTATCTTTGAGATATTTCAAATGATACCCAACATGTATAGTGTTGTTTGATAATTGTTCATATAGATGTTTGGGTGAGTTTCGGGTGATCTCAGCATGAGAGAGAAAAGGGGAAGAGATGTAGATGAAAACACTCCTGATGTGATTGACAGTGTGGTTGTGTCTCGGATGGGGAGGCTGATTTCTGTTTTCTAGTTTTGCTTTGTCTTCTTGGGGTGTAGTCGTTCCTCAGTCCAAACGGCTCGGCATCTTCTAGTTTTACCAGTCTTACAAATGTAGCCTATCATTAGCATACAAAACTCATCCATAAATCAATCCATTTTCACTTCTGAAGCCACTCCTGTTTTCTCTCGCTCACTCTCTCTATTGGATTATCAAGGCCTTGGTGTATTTTCAGCCAAGAAGGCTTATGGGATCTCTGACAAACTCGGCCATAATCCGTCCTGAGTGCGACATGAGTCGTCTTCATTATTACAGACAAACACAAATGTGTTTCTGAATCTCAGCGATGCATTCAGAAGATGCTTTGCTTTTGATGGGTAATTTCAATTATCATATGTAAGACTAAACACCACAGAAGACCATCTCTCTCTCTCTCTCTCTCTCTCTCTCTCTCTCTCTCTCTCTCTCTCTCTCTCTCTCTCTCTCTCTCTCTCTCTCTCTCTCTCTCTGAACAGGATTATGACGGTGGGTGGATGTATAGAGATGGTCTGTTCGCTGTATCCTCAGATCTCTCTGAGACTGGAGAGTAAACACACACAATGACAAAGACACTGGTGTGTCTTTAACCCTGTAATCTCTGTGCACAGTGTGTGTGTTGACGGGAACATCGACATGTTCACCCTGCAGGACCGCGTTCATCTGAACTCATGATCGGTTCGGTTCTGATCGACAGCGAGACTCAGTCACTGAAGGTGCGTCAGCATTGAGTTGAACATATCTCGCTTTAAGTGAGTTTGTAGGGTTGTAGATGCAACATGCAGTTTTATAAATGGCTTAATGCTTCATGTTTAAATGTGCACTGCAGTATTTCTGTAAAAGTTGTTTTTACATTTGCATTTAAAAAAATACAAATTCTGTAAACTTCTTTTCAAGCCC